>JAKTWI010000289.1:6261-33502 GCA_030561065.1 Sporopachydermia cereana | reverse complement strand
AGTTCTTGTTGTTTGAAAATAGAAAGTAACCTGATCTTGTGGTCACTCATCCTGTCCTCATGACGCTCGGACAGAATAACGGATAACGTAATACAACATGTAAGTTGTATAGTTTCCGACAGAGCAAATGTTGTTGATTATGTGAACAGATATCCCTGAGTGCTGTAGGTTGTCGGATCTTCTCTCTCATCTTTTCATTTGTTATTTTATTGTGAATGAAAGTCTGAGTGAATATTGATATGCTAAGATGTGAGCTGACTAACAATTTTTATCATGCCATCCAGGCCCCTTCATCTTACGTTGCATGGAAAGCCTCATTTCTCAACAACCATATGTCGTTTTCCTTCCCGAACAAGTAGGTGAGAGTCACATGACTTAGCATGAAATCTATCAGTTTTGAGACTGAGACAGGGAGTGAGTTTTACTGATTACGTGATCCCAATTAATATATGTCGTTAGGCTTGATTGCTCACTCTATTAATCACTTTAGATAGATCTCTCTAGCTATCAGAGTGTCTTCCAGAGAGGCTTTTCCTCTTCTATTTATACGTTTCCATGGTTTAGTTGTCATTCTAGATCAATAAACTCATGTACGCATTCGGCACATTTAACCGTCTCGAACTTGTTTCATGATTGTTGATGATGTGATCATCAATTCCGCATTCAGGACTCAACAATCAGTTCAAAAGCGAGAAGTCTCCTATAATATGGAGTGAAGACGGAGAAATGTAGTGAAAGTGTTTTTTGTTGTGAACTAATTGTAAGAGAGTTTTTGCCTTGCGGATACATTAAGAGAGATATCTGGGAAGACTTGGGGCTGGTTGGGATGGTGTTTAGACTCTGAGTATGGAGATATGAGTCGGTGTTTTGTTAGCATGCTGAGGCGGCCTCAGCTCCGACTACATACTTGGTCCGGCAGGCTGACGGTAAGGACGTCAAGACAGTATCATGGGATGATTGCGATAACTGAAGCAGAGCTGCTGAGAAGAGATGTGGCGGCTGCCGTACCTCAGGAGATCCATAGGAAGCCTCATGTGGAGGGTTATAAGCCTTATGAACTAGAGGTTGCTCTTAATGAGACGCCAGCCACAACAGCTTTGGATTTTGAGACCCTCGCAAAGTTTGCGCCTGGAGCGAAAGATCCAGAGATGCTAGATTTTACAGGAAGGCTCCTTCTAAATCTGGCAGACTGCCGAGGTGTGACAGATTTTTCTCAGCTGCGTGATCCCCTACTACAGCAGTTCAGGATCAGATTGGTGTATTTAGTGGAGGCGCTGCGGGTGTTTCTGGGGGATTACGGAGAGAATCTTTCAGATGATGCGCTTAATCTGGCTGTCTACTCCTTTTCAAATCTAAGGCTGCCCTACAAGGATTTGCGACGGAATGACAAGCCACAGTCAATACAAGGAGAGGTGAACGACGAATTGCAACCGGAGAGTGATAAGGGAAACTCTTCGAAAGAGGGGCGAAAACAACAGGACGACTCTCGGCTGCTCGGGAAACACTCAATCAAACAGACAGAAGAAGTGGAGCAGTATTACTATGCTTTCAGCTTGGCCCTCTTGGGACAACAACTGCTCAGACTGGCTAGTAAACTGTTTATTCTGCAGAAGCAACTGGCGCTCGACCACAACGATAGTCCGGACGGACGACTCAGTATGATCGATAACCTTCAGGGTGTGCCTGAAGGATTATTCTGCGGCCGGCGGGCCCTTCAGCAATTCTGTTCCGATTTTCAGGTAGATGTGACCGTGGACTACCAACTATACAATGTTGTCATCAAATCCGGCGCCCACGACGAGAACGGGCGCACACTATTCCATAAACGACTGAGTCTCAGTGATATATCAACCGTGCCGGAAGCACGATACAAACAGCGCTCCGACGCCAAAATGATACACACGCTCATTGGCCTCGTTCATGCCGCGGAAGGTGAGCAAGCAGCTTTGGATTTCATTAACACGAAACTGCTGGCGGGGCCCTCTGGCTTATATGCTAGGTTGCGGAAAAAACTGCTAAGCTCTTGAAGAGAGAATCAATGCTTATCACATCAGGACTACACACTCATTGCCAGTCCCGACGCCGGTGCACCTTCTTACTGAAATGTCCAGACAACTTACACTTCAAATGCAAAACGATGCAATACATAGCCTATCCATATCATCGCATTCTTGTAATATACTTCTATTTTCACACTCCATCTTCACCCATTCGGACCCCGAATTTTTCGGAAATGATACTCTCTGTCTCTGGCTCATCCTCTCCGATTTCAGAGACCACGTGACTATGCTCCTATCTTCTGAACTCCCCCCATAGCTCTAAGAAGCTTCCCTTCCAAAGAGCTCACTTATCATGTTGTGTCTCCTGAATCTACTTGGAGCCAATTGCTTCTGATGTTGACAATTTCGACCTATCAATCAGCCAGACATATTGTGCAGAAAGGTGTACTTTGCTGGAGTAGGTCGCAGCAAGATTGATTGATTAATTAAATACTTGTCTGGGTTTCAAACAGTTGAGGGGTCAATGGTGATAATCAAACGAGAGAACTATTCTGTGATAGAGCAGCACTTTTAAATCCCGGAGTATCAACCTACATAATGTCGGCCACAGCACCGCCGCCTCCCACGCCGGAGGAGCAGGCAAGAATGCTCGAGGATTCGTTGATTGTGATCAAGCAGCAGCAACAGGCTATGCGGAGATGTCTGGATGCTGGGAAGGGCAAGATAATGGATGCTCTCAAACATGCATCGACTTTTCTGGCCGAGCTGCGTACCTCTAATCTTAATCCCAAGCAGTATTATGAGCTCTACATTGCTGTTTTCGATGCCTTGGGCTACCTGGCTACCTACTTGAAGGAGAACCATCCCACGAATCATCTGGCTGATTTATACGAGCTGGTTCAGTATGCAGGCAACATCATCCCCAGATTGTACCTGATGATCACGGTTGGCACGGTGTATATGTCAATTCCTGATGCCCCCGTGAAGGAGATCATGAAAGATATGATGGAGATGTGCCGAGGAGTGCAGCATCCCATTCGAGGGCTGTTTCTCCGATACTACTTATCGCAAAGAACTAGAGATTTGCTGCCGGTGGGCAATAGTGAGGGCTCGGAGGGGAATTTGCAGGACTCGGTGCAGTTTGTGATTACGAACTTTGTTGAGATGAACAAACTTTGGGTCCGTTTGCAACACCAGGGCCATTCGAGGGATCGAGAAAAGAGAACAAGAGAGCGAAAGGAGCTTCAGATTCTGGTTGGGTCGAATCTTGTGCGACTGTCCCAGCTTGAGGGAATCGACAAGAACTACTACAAGAGTAGTATTCTTCCGACAATTCTTGAGCAGGTTGTCCAATGCAGAGATGTCATCGCCCAGGAATATTTGCTTGATGTGGTTACCCAGGTGTTCCCTGATGAGTTCCACCTTTTCACTCTGCAGGAGTTTCTGGATGCCACAATGCAACTGAACCCTGATGTTAACTTGAAGCGGATCATCATCACAATGCTGGATAGACTCACGGCATATGCTGGAAGGGAGGACTTTGACGTTCCGAATGTGGAGAGTTTACAGATTTCCAGCGGTGCATCTGAGAAGTCTGCTGAGACTAAGAAAGATGGTGAGACTGCGGATACTGAAGATTCCAAAGAAGATGACAAAGGAGAGGATACCGACAAGCAAAAAGATGCTGTCCCTTCTGACGGTGCGACTGAGTCTGCCGATGGCGAAAAAGTCACTTATGTCAGGGGCGTGCCGACAAATATCAACCTGTTTGAGATATTCTGGAACTACTTTGGCAGACTTTTAGAGGCAAAGCCCGATATCTCGCTTGAGGATACAATTGCTTTGCTTGAGGCATTGTGTCGATTATGTCTTACTTGTTACCCAGAACGGCTGGAGTACATTGACGAGATTATGAACTTCGCACGTGCGAAAGTGGAGGAGATGAAACAGTCGACAGATCTCTACAGCGCGGGCACCACTGAGAATCTGAAGGCATTGCTGATTGCTCCTATTCGCTCTTATGTGCAGCTTTTGACAGTTCTCTCCATTCCCAACTACATTCCTTTGCTGAATCTCCAATCTGCTGCCACCCAGCGGGCAATTGCATGGGCTGTCGTTGACGCTATTTTGAAGAACGAGTACGTGATTGATACAGTAGAGAATGCCGAAGGTATTTTTGGTCTCATACGGATCCTCATAGTCGGGGAGCCGAGTGCAAATGTGACATCGAAAGCTCTGAAGCAAAACACATCTCTGTTTGGTGGAGGCGATGCTGTAACAGCAGACAGTTTCCCGCCTGAACTTATCAATGAGCAGGAAAAGGTTGTGCGAGTGGTTCACCTACTGTACAATCCCAACCCGACCACTCAGGCCAAACTGCTGGTAGCTGCTAGAAAAGCATTGAGTGAGGGAGGAGAGAGAATTCAGTTCACCTATCCTGCACTGGTCACGTCTGCCTTGAAGTTGGTGCGGAAATACAAGTGGCTGCAGAAGAGAAAGGGACTGAAGAATAAGAAGTACGACGCTGTTGTGCGTAGTGGACCAGTGTTCAAGTTTCTGCAGAGAGTAATCTCTGACATTCACAACGTTGGAAGATCCGAACTGGCCCTCAGACTCTATATTACCACCGCTCAGATAGCAGATCAGATTGGCTCTGAGGAAGTAAGCTATGAGTTCTTTGCTCAGGGCTTTTCCGTCTACGAGGAAGCAATCTCTGATTCGCGGTCCCAATTCCAGGTTGTTTGTGTTATTGCCTCTGCTTTGCAGCAAACTCGAAACTTCTCAAGAGAGAACTACGACACACTGATCACCAAGTGCGCATTGTACGGTGCCAAGCTGCTCAAAAAGCCGGACCAGTGCCGCGCTGTATACCTTGTAAGTCATTTGTGGTGGTGTACGGAGATCGCGGCTCTGAATGAAGATGAGAATACTCCGCTGTTCCGAGATCCCAAGCGAGTGCTGGAGTGCCTGCAACGATCACTCAGAGTTGCAGACGCCTGTATGGATGTGGCAGTGACTGTGGAGCTGTTTGTCGAGATTCTCAACCGGTGTCTCTACTACTTTTTTCATGACAACGAGGCGATTACTGTCAAGTACATCAACGGGCTCATTGAGTTGATTCAAACGAACCTGAGCAACAACGCCGACTCTGGAGTTAGTCTGTCACCCAAAAAACACTTTGAAAGAACTCTAGCCTATATTGCCCGCCAGCGGGAAATCGACGAGAGATTCCAAGGCATCAATATTGGTGTCTGATCTTGTGCAAGTGAAAGATTGAGCTTTCTCACGAATATCTCTTCACTTACTGGCATGATGCTGTCTGTTTGAGCGCAGTTTGTCTACTCCTTCATATAAGAATCCATTTCTTTGCGATAATACTGTCTGTAGATCGTCGGTCCTTTTGATTGACTAAGCAATCTCCATATCTTTTCACTGCACAGATTCGCTCAGTCAATCATAAATGCGTCCGCCAACCATTTGGTCACGTGGTTTGTCACGTGTGTGGTTCTGCTGAGGTGTAGCGGAGTGAGACGTCATGTCTGTCCCATGTCCGGGTGATTTTGCCTTTGGCCCTGTCCCATGTCCGGGTGATGTCGCCACCGGCCGTGGTCAAAATCAAAACAATCAGGCGTAAACAACGCATGGAAATGGGACGGCCACGGGAATGGGACGGTTGTTATGAATTGATATGTGAAGAAGATCATCACAACTATGGGGAAACTGCACAACTATCGTAAGATCTGGGTATTTCTTGCAAGAAAAGGATTATACTGAAAACTGGGGCAGTAGGTGGAGAATTGAGTGAATTTTGGAATCAACAGAGGCGCACTTCAGAAGCGTGGTGAGGTATCTCCACCACCAGAGGAACCCCACAGTCATAACAATTGGTCCGCGCGTCAGGGTTGCGGATTGATCGAGTTGATAAGGCAAGCTGTAATCGTCTTTCAGACAATTTTTGGATAGAGAACTTGCCGTGATCATAGGGGCATGATACAATGGAGACTGCTGAATTAGTGAAGAAAAGGGTGTCGAAAAAGACGCCCACCAAAAAGCCCAACTCATGGAAGCCAGACCATTATCGTGAAGATGCGGTGATTGCTGCTGCTCTGGAAGAGTACATAAGTTCCAACCGAGAAATGTCCTTTCGAAAACTGGCGCAGAAATACGGCGTTCCGCGAGCTACTCTGCATAACCGATTCAAAGGGGCAAAAAATGGGCGTGATTCTCACTCTACACAGCAAAAGCTGACGCCGGAAGAAGAAGAGGTACTAATGGAATATGTGAGAAGTTTGTCTTTCAACGGTCTGCTGCCATGTAAAGCTGTGATCGAGAAGATGGCTCGTCAGATTTTGAGAGCAAGATACAACAAACTAGTTCTTGAAGGAGAGACACCATCCACAGATCCTGATAAATTCTGTCATATTGGAGGTAGTTGGTTTGACCATTTCGTCTCCCGCCATAAGAATGACTTGATAGTGGATATGTCATTTGGTTCCATGGCGAAGAATGTATCAATCACCCGTGACAAGATTAGCACATGGTTTGACTATCTTGCCAAAGTGGTGAAGAACGAGTTCGTTTCAAGCGATGCCTTTTTTGCCCTTGATGTACAGAAGTATATATACAGTGTGGTGCGATCCAGACCTGATGGAAGCGAGGACACATCTGGAGAGCCCTTTTTGGAAGTGAGTGCCATTGAATGTATCAGTGGTGCCGGTGATATTTGTCGACCCAGTGTGCTGATTGGCCAAAGTAAAGTCATCAACCACGAGGTGAATCTGGTGGAAGATCTCTCAGTGAACGGAGAACTAAATTTTCGAGTGATTGGTGATACGCCGGTTGGTGTTGAGGATATTGTGCTTTTTCTCGAAAACAACAAACCCATTTTTGAGTCGAAAGGAAACAAAAACAAGCTTCTAATATGTGAAGGGTTCGAATTCATCACCTCCCTCGAATTTCTGGATTATTGCAGGGCAAATGGGTTTACTTTGTTTCTGTTGCCTGCCACACACAGCTATGCAAATCGCCTTAATCCGTTGAAACTAAACATAGTCCCTACTATTCGCAGTAAAATTGCGAAGCATCTGGGTGGTTTGAATCAGAGGAAGAGTTGCAGCAAAGTGGATACAGCAGCCGCTGAGATTTCGGAGGGTGAGTGGTGTCTAAAATATGCTCAGAATAGGCTATCAACCTTGGCAAGCTTCAACCCTATACTTGAGTTTGAGGCTGCCGGTCTGATCCCTATAGCAAAGGAGGAAAAGCTGAAAGAGCTTTTTCCAGACAGAGTACTATCCATGGCTCGCCGGCAGATAGCTGATCCCCTTTTGGTCTTGGAGAGTGAACAAGGTCACGTGAAGGACATTTCGGGTGCCAATTTGTTTGCGCAAGACAACTCCTTGAAAGCTGTGGAAGAGAAAACTCAAATGGCTTTGGTGGGTGATGCCTTCCATACAGGTATTGACTCTGATACCGCCAGCGCTGCTGTAGCTGTTGTGGCTGCAGCTGCAGCTGCTGCCTCATCCAACGAACTGAAAGTCGACGACGGAATCAAGGATGATCACTCGAAAGTCCCCTCCTCAGTCTCTGATGCCGATCCAAATAATCTCTTCAGCGAAGCCAATCGACCAGACATTCGTTTCGGCTGATGCATTTGAGACGCCCTCCAAGGGCAATCTTCTGTGTTACTATTTCTACTCATCATGTCATTTGTATTATATGTTTGCTTACTATTTAGTGGTTTTATATCATTTTATTAGTCGTTATGTTTACGGTGGGGAGTTCCTTTCATCAAGCCCAACTCAATGAAAGATCAAACTGCTCAAACTTCAGTGATTATGTAATCCCAGTTCCCTCACGTGCCTTTTAGAATTACGTGATATGATTTTGCCCCAGCTCGCAGTCAACATTATAGTCCATGAGTGATCTAACCCCGATAACCAGAGTTCAGTCGCTCTATCTCCGTGATTTAACAGGGATGTAAGCTTCAAGATACGTAGGGCATCGCCGACTGATCCGGACAGCATCCCTTTGGTATCGACCATTCGGTCCTGTTCAGCCGTTCATCAAACAGAGTTACTCCGAGCCGGAACCCCCTCCCCTTATCGACTCAACTCGATATCTACTGCCTTCAGTCCTGTCTTGACCCCGAACGATTCTCCGTCAAATTGCAAAACCCTCCGAATGACTCACATCCGTCTCCTAGCATCACAGACTGACTACCAGTGAGAACTCCCCGCTTCTGAGATGTCATCTCTTCGCCGAACTGTGGGTGATAGACTGTACATGCATAACCTTGCATGAACTCTTACGGCATCATCTGCAAGCATGTTACATGTACATACATAATCCTAACGGCACCGACGCTTGATGCCTTATACTCTAAACCCTATTTTGCAGGCTCGGATGGAAATTCGCAGTAAGCCGTTTGATTTTTGTTTTCCAAGAAGCGTTCAACATTGCAATATCAAAGTTCTTTTTACTTCAGGGTCTACTTTTCTTGCTGAATAGAGGGCAAGTAGGGTTCGTGTGTTTTGTTTGAGCGCAATGTGTGCAGTGGTGTGGAAGTAGGCGACTCTTTCATATGGTGAAAGCGGCAGTTGGTTTTCTCAGTTTGCATCGGTCTGGAAGTGGCGATAAAAGGCGGAGAAGCGATAAACGAAGGAGTGGTTATGAAGAAGTGCTTCACAACAAAACCGAACTCACTTTCTCTTCATCAAGCTGATTGGCTTTTCCTCCAGAAGTTGCATGCGCACCGATAGAACACTCACTCTTGGAAGGACAACTACTCAATATATGAGTCAGAGTTATTAGGAGAGCCTACTGATATTAGCACAGTCCACCTGGTGATATCAACTTGGGAATCCATATCCGGCGCCCAGGGTTTTGGTCGAGTCCCTATTTGATAGTTAATTGTCCAAAATATATTGACAGGATTATTATCCATTCCAGGGCGGGCGCCTCATCTCTGCTGGTTTCTCTCTGAAACGTGTCTTCCCTCTTAGCCCTCCTATGACTCATTTGAAAGCCCACGATGGCCCCCTACAAAAATCTCAGCTGGAGAAGAGCGCGCCGGCGTGACTCAGATGCGAGCTCTGTATCTCAGACATCGCAGACGAGCTCCGTGAACCAGGACAAACAACCGGCGGACTCCAGTCATTCTGCAGCAGCTTTATCTATGACTCACAGCCACATACCGCAGAGCAATGACTCGGGGATGCCATCGGATACACCCATAGTGGGTGCGAATGCCAACATCCTTCCCGGGGAGAAAATTGCAAATGTCCCGGTGCCGATCAACCGGCGGGCACTGCGGGATTCTCAGTTTGAAGATGAGTTAGAAAGCGATAACATGTCTGTTGCCTCAACAATGCCGGGCACATACACCAGCAGTTTGTTCTCTGACAGCCAGAAGACCATGTCGACGAGACCTTCGACGATTGGATCATCAACCAAGTCCATGGGAAAGGCTGCACAGAAGCTGCAGCACGAAGCCAAACTGCAGCAGGTGGAAGAGGAAAGTGAGCTCTCGTCAAAGGCAGGAGATATCGGACAGCCCCTGGTGGTTCTGCGGTCTGGGGAACTGGAAGAAGAGGACTCTGACTCTGAACAACGTTCTGTGCATTCCTCAACAGCTCGCAAATTCAGAAATGCGGGTTCCAGTTTATGGGGTAATCGCACTGCTGCCTCTTCGGGTGCACGCAGCACCTCCTCGCCTACAGATTCCGGTTCGGCCCGAGGATTCCCCACAGGAAGCTCGCTGGGTTCCGGCGATATCCCTATTCCATCGGCTAGTCAGCCGCGTCTCGGCCTGTCTGTTGGATCGAGTTCGTCTCCCGGCTCCTCTGCGGGAAAATCCCCTACATCAGTTGGATTGCGGCTGGCGACAAAAAACGCAGCTGTATCTCAAATGGCAGCCCTAGCCAAGAAGCTGGACGCTGTTATGACTGAAGTGAAATGCAACGCGCTCGACTTGTCTCGCGCAAGTGTAAAAGTGTCTGATATCGTGAAAGCCACTACTGCTTCTGGTGCCTTTGACAAACTGCCGGCAAAGACCATCACCATCCATAACAATACCTCCCTCCCTCGCGTCATCAAGATCATATTGCACTTTGTTGACAATCTGCTGAACGCCCCTGGTTTTGCCCAGCCCCGAAGTTTGGTCCTGAGAGCCATGTACGAGCTTTGCCTGAAGCTGCAGCTGATGAGCAAAACAGAGGGAACAATTCCTGTGCCCCGAACATTTGCCGTTGGCAGTGTTGACCGCCTTCCAGGACACGATGTCATTCAGCATGTTGTAGAGCTGGCGTCGACATTTGACTCCTCGCAGGTTGCAGATCAGGACGGGGCCTTTTTGGCCCCTGTCCTTCGAGGCCTTTCTCCGGAAGCTTCGGTGATGACTGTGATTTTCGGGTTCCCGAATCCAGAAACCGAGCATCATCAGATAGTGCATTCGCTGTTTGACTTGTTCCCCGATGTTCATTTCTGCTGTCAGAAGGATTACATTAGGCTCTGTGGAACTGACTTCGGAACCAGAGAATCAAAAGGCGGGTCGTCAACGGGCCGATATCAGCATCGGATTAATGTGAAGCCGCCTTTCCGGATTCCCCCACTGCATAGGGCTCCGCCGATCTCGGTGTCTATTGCAGAATGTAATGCCACCACGTTATCAGGAACGCTGGGCGGGTATGTGTATCCCAAAGTGAGCAAGGATGATCCGGAGTTGGCGGAGTATGCAAAGTCGGCTTTTGCCCTGACTTGTGGCCATGTGGTGTTGCCAGACGCGTCGATAGGCTATCCATACGTGTCTGTGCCGTCTCCGGTATTGGTGAAAATGTACAAGAAGGCACTGCGGGCGGAGAGAAACAAGTACGTCCCTGACTCTGAGGAGTATCTTGGCTACCAGCAGATTCTGGATGAGCTGGACGAGACAGTTCCTGCGGACGGTACACAGGAGCCCTTTGGTCAAGTTGTGTGGGGGGAGAGGGCCATTGTGAAGGGTGCCATGTCGGATATTGCCGTGATTAAATGCTCTTCCAATCTGCCGTATCGCAACTATCTTGGCGACGATGTAGATTTTGCTGAGTATGACCCCGCACTGATGTTCGGCAATCTCTATGTGAAGAAAGTTGTTAGCACAGAGCCAGGAATGAAGGTCTTCAAGTATGGCAGCACCTCCAAGTACACCAGTGGACAGATCAACGGGCCAAAGATTGTCTACTGGGCCAATGGCAAACTGCATTCAAGTGAGTTTGTTGTTGGTTCAGTGGGCCACAATCCTATGTTTGCTAGTGGTGGCGATTCAGGGGCCTGGATTCTCACCAAACTGTCAGATATGAAGTCGAATCAGCCAGACTCGAGTGCGAGTAGAAACCCTCGGGGTTCCGTTGGCAGTGCTTCTGGTACACGGGGCTCTTCCAGTCAGTTGGATACTATATTTGAGAAGCTGAATCTGGATGAGAAAGGCAAGTCAGCCGCCGATGGTTTAGGAGTTGTGGGAATGCTCCATTCTTATGACGGGGAACAGAAACAGTTTGGGCTGTTTACACCCATGGAGATGATTTTGGATCGGCTGCAAGATGTGACGAAGATACCCTGGGGACTGGTTGGAGTGAAGGACGAGCGGCAAGAGACAACGGCAGATAAATCCAGCTCCGGGCCTGTTGTGGATGAGTACTATGAAAATGTCACTGGTAGCGATTCTGAGTGAGATACACTGCAGTGAATGTCAAGGGTGAATAAGGCATGGAGTTTACGATATTATAGAGAGTATGTTTTGGGATACGATAGGGGATAGGTTTCTAGATTTTTATATGGGTGAATACATTGGTTTTAATGAGCCTTTCATGAGCGGGATTACCTGAATTTCACTAGAGCCGTATCTTCGTTAGTTCGGGGGTGCTAACTAATAGTATGAGATGATCTGTGCATTCAGTATGCAGCAGCACATTCAATGTCTGTCGCTAAAAATCATACAGCTCATACTGTCTTCACTATTGTTGTGCTGACAGTACATCCTTCGAGTCCCTGAACCTGCTGAGGAAGTGTCTTCCCCGTCTTGTCCTCTCCTAATGTCATAACTGGCTGTCCCGCCACCGGGGTGCCAGGATTCGAGTTGCCCAGAACGCTTTTCCCCTTCTCCCGGTATGTGCTGACAGCCGGGATATTTGCCTTAATGCGGGTCACAATTGTATGGTACGCCCGAGGTTCAAGCTTGATGAGAGTGTGAAGAGGAACGTCCATCCATGGCGACTGGTCCTGAGGAACGTTCATAAAGTATGCGTAAATGCAGCGCAACACAGCCTGATGGGTGACAATCAATATGTTTTCCTGCCGCTCCAGCTCCATGATTATAGGCTCCAGCCGTATAACCACATCCCGATACGATTCGCCGCCCCTGTACCGGTACTCGTATTTATCAGCATCCCGAGCCTTGAAATCTTCAGGATACACTTTCTCGATCTCCTCATAAGTCATACCATCACAGGCGCCGGCGTCCAGCTCGTCTAAAGCCTTCCACTGCAGTTTGGGATACGGTAGACGAGCAGCCGTTTGCTGTGTGCGTTTCAGAGTCGAGGTCCAAACGGTCAGATCCCTATCTCCCACCGAATACTTCACCAGAGCGGGTAGCATTTTGGCATACTGCATCCCGCGAGGAGACAGATCAGCATCGCCACCGATTTGACCGGTTAAATTGTACATGGATTCTCCATGCCGCGACAGCCAGATGGCTCTCGGCTTGATGTGCAGGTTCATCAGGAAATACACAATGCGGGACTCGAGATACGTCTCAATACGCGAGATAATCACCTGGGCCGACACGTTGATGATTTTCACATATGTGAGGTCGGGGTCGTTTACCGTTTCGTAGACCTGGCGATATTTTTCAATGCGATCGAGGAAATCCTTGACGGCCTCTTCCGGGTCAGTACCAGCATAGTCAGGACTGGATGTTTTCACATCAAGAATATTCTGCATGATCAGGTCGTTGTCGTCACACCAGCTCTCGACAAACATGGGCTCTATTTTATGGGACCGGCAAAGCGTGAGAATCCACTCCCGGCGTTCCCGAGTGGAGTTTGTTGCGTCGAGAATGCCCACCACGCCTTGTTCCTCGTCAAACCATTTCATCATATCTGCCACGGCCATCTGGGCCGCCAGTTTGCGGATTCGCTTGCCTTCTTCGTTGTTGGCATCAAAAAAGTCGGCAGTCGGGTGGGCCGCGCTGGTGCGCCGATACATGCCGACATTGAAGCATTTGGACTTGATGGACAGCCAGGTCAGATACCGGACGATTTTCTGAGCAATGAGTGACTTGCCGCGGGCGGGCAGACCAACCATCACCACGCATATGCGGACATTCTCAACGTGTGAGATGTTGTATACTGGCATGTTGGAGTATGCGGGGAGGTGTGTGAAGTTGTGTAGTTGGTTTTGGGAGTGATGCAGGGTCAGCAGGTTGAATGGTATGCTGGTTGCATAAGGAGTCTGCTGAGGTAGGGTTGAATAGGTGTTTGCTGAGATGAGCGATTCTTGACTGCGTCTGGTTGTGTCCTGACTGTGAGCCGCTGAGTTCAGTATGGTACTGCTTTATGACAAAGGGGTTTGATTTCAGATCAGCTTCCTAGGAGTTCAGATCCCCTTTGAGCTGGAAAGTTGGTTACCACGATTAGCCGTAAAATGACAGTTGGTAATATTTCCTTTTGGGCATAAATGTCCTGTGTTGCGGGTTCTGATAGTAAACTCGCAGTTCTATCCAATTTCCTTGTTTAATGAGCAGCAGATAGCAAATAAAGACAAGGAATGACCGGCAGTCTTTTCTCCAGGTTTTGTTTAGAAGAAGGGAGAAAGTAGGCAATTAGGGAAATCGAGACCTGGGGTTGTAACTTGTTGAACTGGCTTTGAAGATAGGTTACAGCTCGGCTTGATTCAACGTACTATTCAGAGTAGAAAAAGAATGTCTTAGACTCCTCAAAACCGGTATATCATTACAGTGAAATTCGTTGATTAAAAATCAAACAGATATTCTTCTCATTAGGCGGCAAGTCGTACGAGCCACTATAAACCCATCCCCGGATTTTTCATGCCGATTGCTGTCAATGTAAAACAGTCACCTGTCTCGACAGCATGGAAAGCAGGCAGATGTTGATGGCTTCTTATTCCGGCAAGCGGGGAAGGCCGGGTGGGAAATGCAAGGGATGCAAGGAGATCGGGAAAAGGGAAGCTGAGTGTTCCAGCTGAAAAGGAGAAGACTGGAACTGTGGGGCTAAGTGATTGTTGAAGGAGATGATCTACATTGATGAGTCTAGGATGTATTGTTTGTCAGTGATGGATGGATTTTCAAGGGCTGGGGCATATTGGTGAATGTATGTATATAGGCTAATAGCGTACAGTGCGTGTATGAAAAGGATGCTGCAAGCCTATAGGCGCTCTTAAAGGGGCTCCAATGCTATAACTCCAACGAATGTATTGATTGATTAGGGTTGATGATGTGTTGGTTATTGAAGCTCAAGGCTCCTCCAAGTTCAGAGATTATGTCTACTTTAGTCAAATCGAAGATGTTGTGTTAGTATAGAGAATGGATATTGTATACCCCCACCGGAAGTTTTCGAGAAAGCGTTGTCTTCTACAAATGATCGAATTGATTGCGGTTATCTAGTATATAATGTCATTGTTCATCTATTGCTTTGATAGAACTTGTTTATCAGGCAGAAAATCAATCAACCCCCTCAACTACTTGTTACAATTGATCCATCCCTTCCATCTTTTCAAAACAGTTCGCCTCCTGGCAAAAAGCTTCTGAAAAGTGAAAATTTCAGGACAAATGCCTCATACTTCCATTCTACTCTTCCATCACCATTCCATTGCACGCAAATGACAACATTTGCTGGACAATAGAAATGGTAAACTTGAAGAAGTGAAATCAAAAATTATGAAACCCAGACTATCGTTTGATAGCAGGCAGAACAGTGAAGCTCGCGCTGTGCAATGCAAGCCACCGCTCTGGTCAATCAGACTTCTTGATCTCTGATGACGTTTCCAGGTAAGTATGAGGAACCAAAACAAATCAAAAGACGCAAGATGCGCAAGAAAAAATGGAGCAGAAGAAAAGTATCTTCACGCTGGACAGGCAGTATTTATAGGCTTTTCGGCTTGCCAGTTCAGAATTTGCAAATGCCGGGTAATTAATATTACCCGGAAGAAAGTGTGGGATGAGACGTGAAGGTTTGTACGAGATGAGACTTGAGGGTCAAATATCGCTAGGGATGAGTAGAGCATAGGCCGTAAAGGCCCTGTATTTTGAATAAAGCAGAATAGTAAAGTAGCAGAGAAGACTACTGTAATTGTATGACATTGAGAGAAAAAAGACAAATGAGCAATTTATTTTATAGTAGGGGTTGTGTATTGAATTGGATCTTAAGACTTCCATAGTGGATTTGGGGCAACAATTAGCTGCTACTGAATGTGTATCTGATATGTGTGAAGACACAGTTTGCAGTGTTTGGATGGCGCGCGGCAGCGACCAGAAACTTGTGAGGTTGTGAGACTCCCCGTAAAACTCTGTGGGTGGTAGCTTTATGCTATGCATCTAATAATGCGTTGACTCAGAGTGGAGAAACTGTTCATGCCTGCCTATGTAAGTTGTTTTATGCCTGTGAGAGTATCCTATTGTTTGGGCCCGAAATGGAAGAACGAAGCAACTGCAATTGATACGAACTGCACAATGTTCAAAAGTAAATCAATAGGACAGAATTAGTGCTTCTGCTAGATATATTATATAACAGAGCTGTTTTGTTCCTCTTGTTGGTATATCACACACAGCCGTCAATATCAAGCATGTAATGCAAGTAAAATTTTACTCCTGGAGAGCCTCATCAGCTTTCATCACATAAGCCCCCAAAGGATGACTGAACTCAACACATCAAAGAAATACGAGTTCCGCTTTGGACTTGTCACTTCAGGCTATGATTGCCATTTTGAAGAGCACTTATGGAAAGAGTCAACATGCCGTTGCCTCGCTTGCCGGTGGATAACAAAATTGACAACACCTCTAGTATGATCTAAGTATTTCAGAGTGACTTACTCTACAATCTGTTACTGACATCTAATGTATTAGACCCTTGGCCTTTGTTGCATTACAGTTTTCGGATTTCCAGTTTATGTACTGGTCCTTGCTGTTTGTATTACTGGGGCGTTGTCCTCCTCAATTTATGTCCCACAGGACCTTGAAGGATCCTCAAGCAGATCACTCTCTCATTACGCTAGAGAGTCTCATGTGTTGAATACTCGGGCTTCCATCCGGTATATGAGCTATTGCCTATACATTCTTCTGACAACAGCCGTCATCACTGGCTTCTACTTTTTGGTATTTGCTGAATCAACCACCCATCCGTTTATTTCACAGAAGGAGATTGAGCAATATGGGAAGAGCCACTGAAGCTACTTATAGTGGCTCTTTATTGCTTTTCTCTTCGAGATCAAACAAGTGATCAAGTCTGCTGCTTCTGATTTTCAAATCAAATGTCAGTCTCAATTACAGTTGAGAGCAAAACAAAGTTCATTTTTGAAACGCTATTGGAGTCCTATTTAGGCAGTCCAATTTTCTCTTTCTGTTTTTATCAGTCGAACCATGGAAGTTACACTGAAGGAGAAGTGAGATTAGCTTGTCATAGCTGAGGCTAAAAGCTCGATATCTTCAGTGAACATCTTGAACATTAGCTCTATGAATCTGGTGGACACTGCAGACTGAAAGCATGCTTCAAACAGTTTATCTTGTGGTGCCTCTGAGCGGTGGCCTCTAAAACAAGGTTTACAGTTTATTGAGAACGGTAAACCTAAAACTTTGTTTGATGGCAGTTTTCACGTCTGCTCTTTGAAACATGAAAGATGCCATTGCAATCCAAAGGTGGAAAAATCAATTACTAGATGTAGTTGATAATGGTGCTATGAGCTGTGCTACTACTCGTTTAGAGTGGGTTTTGAATGCAAAAATATTCAGGATAGTTTGACCTGCGATGCGCTAAAGGAGCTGATGACTGTAAAACTCGAGATAAAACCATGGCGGGATCCTTTTCGCATTTTTCTGGAGATCCAGTCACAGAATCAGTGATTGGGGCTCATCATATAGGTACAGGTTAGAGGGAATATCAAAAATCTGCTCTATCGAAGCTCTAATTGTAGCTGTGAAGAAATCCGTCTACAATCTCATACAACATGAATTACAAAGCGGCGATGCTGAGTATGTCGCTCCTCGGAGTGCTGCTCAACATTCCACCCTACATTTTTCATATCATCAACAAAAACGTGCCAACCATTATCTTGATAACATGGACTCTGATAATATGTCTCAAGACCTTTATTGATGCAATAATCTGGAGTGACGCAGACATTCAGAACTCATGGGATGGTGATATCTACTGTGATATTATGGTCAGATTTAAAGTCGCCTACCAAACGGGCATCTTCTGTGCTATTACAGCTATTATGCGGCAAGTGTATCTGGTTCTGAAGTCACCTACCACTTTTGCTGAAAAGAAGCCTGGCCGAAGACTTGCTGAAGATCTGCTTATTTGCTTGGTGACCCCTGTATTCGTGATGATTATATCTGTACTCAATATGCCGGTCCGTTATATGATTCTAAGGTACTCTGGCTGTGAGATTGGACTTGCTTCTACTTGGGTTGCGTTAGTGACAGTTGGTGTGGTTCCAGTTATCTGGTCTGCTGTGGCTATTGTCTATTCTGTACTGGTTGTCATCCAAGTTATCAAAAGAAAAAACACCTTACGTGACTTCCTACACTGTGTGGACTCTGGTTTCAGCATCGCCAGATTGATCAGAGTGATTGTTTTTTGCATTGCCGTTGTGCTCACGGCCGGTCCGTGCTCGATCTACATGTTTGTCGATTCTGTTCATGTGCTTGAGCACAACAGTGTGAGATGGACGTCTTCCATCATCTACCAGTATGCATCGTACATCATAAAGCTCGACAGTGCACCTCTGTTGGAGCGTTGGATTTATTTCGTCGTTGCTTACTTGACTTTCATCTTCTTGGGAACAGGCAGTGAACCTCTCAAGATGTATGGCTCGTGGCTACGCAAGATTGGCCTTGGCCGTGCCGTCGACTATATGGGCGACAAGAAGGCAATTTTGGATCAGAAGGTTGCCGAGGTCTCGAGAACTGTTTTGTCAAGGAAGAAGGACTCGATCATCACGGATGACGTGGAAACAGCCTCAAGCTATGACGAAAATGCAGACTCCGTCACGGCAAAGTTCCATTACCACACTTATACCATAGATCGAACCGCTGAGTCGATCTCCTCTAAGAGTCCTGTTGACTCAATGGACAAGTCACAGGATTCCATATCGTTGAGCGATCTATCGTCTCGATAATAGGATTTATTAGTGTTGATGTAGCCAATCGTGTTGTGGTGTTGGCGCTGCATGGTTTTTTATTTGCTTTTCTGTAGCTCTTCTTTCTTCATTTCCAAATAGGGCCCTCATATCAGTTACCATTACTTCACTCGGTATCACAATAGTCACCTGTAAGTGTGAAGCTCGCTCATGATTGAGGATTATTATTATGAAAAGTACATTGCTCAGGAATTCACCTCTCTCGGTCATTATATTGTTCAGCAAAAGAAAAGTTGCTTTGAACCTGGAACTCCAAATCCATTTTCATCTATTGTTGTTCACCTTCATGGTCACCTTCTTGGTCGGCCCCATTCCTCAGAATTTGAATATTTCCTGGAAGTAAGTTAGAATCTCAGCTGGGTCTTTCGTGTCAACGAACTGCGAAAAGCACAATATACTTACTTTGATAGAGTTGAAGACTGCTGTTCTTCTTTCCACTGGGATCTTCGTACGTCTGAATGGCGGCGTTCGCTTCAACAAATAGGAGAGCTCTATATTTTTGTCAGTTTCAGCTCATATAACCATATCTTACCCCCAACCAACATATTGTTACCCCAGCTTACCCTTTTCTAACGTGTTCTTTCATGTAGTTGATTGTGTTTGGCTCAAACACTCCAACATTGAACCACGAGGTGCGGGCGGCATCACCGCTTCCCTGACTAACAGCCAGTGAGTATCTCAAGTATTCCTTGCCCTTTTCCGAAGTCTGAGGAACCAGTGTATTGCCCAATCGTCCCACCAGGGTCATTCTGGCGAAATCCTTCGCACTGGACGAAGAGGAAAATGCTCTTCTGAAAGACAACATTGTGACTGTAAAATGGGCAGTATGTAGATCTGTTGATATGCTGCGTGTTGCCCCTCAGTTGTCGCCTTATGTGATAGTAGCTCAGATATCATCTAACGGAAGTTGGCAGGATTATTATTATTTATATACGCAGAGATTCTCAAACACCTTTTGTTTTCAGTTGCTCAATTGAGTGTATGGTGTGTGGAGAGGCATGTTGGGAGGCTGGCCGTTGGGCTTTGGGTGTTTCAAGTTTGGAGATGTGGCAGTACCTGATATGGGACAGTGCCAGTGGCCCAATCGAAGAAGGATGATTTGAGAGAACGAGACTTCACTACAGTAAAGGAAGAAGAAAACATATCTCGACAGGCCTCGAAGGTCGGGGGGATGGCGTATGCAATCGCGTTAAATAGAAGAGTTGGGTTGCTGCATTGCTTCGAAATGAATGCTATGCTGATGTGCTTTCTGCGTCTCCTACAAGACTGGGAGTGGCCCTGCTTTCATGAAGAATATAAATACCAATTCAAACACTGAAGACATGAACAGTTACATGATCCGGTAGAAATGGTGTGCTTTTCGAGTGTCCCCAGGTAGGCTATATGAGAGAAGGGAGGCTTATTTTTTAGCCTCACCTGTGGTCACCTCGCCAGTGGTCTCGTCGAAACCAGAGCTGGCAGGGTTTCTTGACAGTCTCAGAGAGCCGTCATACTTGAACTTCTTGTAGCTGAAGTAGATACCAGCTTGATTGTATGTTAGTATCACCCTGTGAGTATCGAACAACGACTGTCTCCTGTTTTCGTATTATTGACTTACATGCAAAGGCAACACCAACAGCAAAGACTAGAGCAAGTAGTTAGCAGCAAGTTTGCGCAAGGATAAGTCCCTGAGTTTACCACATTATTTTGTTCACTTACAGAGAGGCGCCAACTCTGGAGGAATGACAAGCTTAGAGCCGGCCTTTTTCTAGAATTTTGTTAATATGAAACTCTCAAAGATCAGATCGGTAATAAAAACTATGAGGACAGCTCAATTGCGACGTCACGATTGGTGGTCGAATGTGTCTTCACCATTGTGTCTTCAGCAAATGTTGAAGTATGTCGTAGGCAGAATTTCATTCAACACAATTGCATCTTTTCCCGTGAGCCTTTTCCGGATACCATGCAACAGCTCCCTTGCGCCTTGGACATTTGCAACCTCATCGATCCCGCTCTTCCCTTGAGCTCCCCATGTCTCTTCACTCCTCACTTACGGTGGCATTCATGGCGTAAAAGGAAGGTCTCATTTTGGATGATGTGTGATTATGAGCTGGAAGGTTTTCAGTGGATATTCGTTACCTCAAAACCTCAATTATTTGCTTCATCGTAACTGAGCCTCCCAGATTCTCCATAAAAGAAGCGAGTAAGTCAAACAGTGAAATGCACTACAAGCCTTTGTGACGATGTTGAAGAGGAAGTCTCATGTCACATGTCACGTTGTGACATGACCTGATGTGTGAGCTTTGGATCCTTGCTGAGGGTTGTCCCATGAGACATATTTTGTCATGTCCTTCGTGTCTCCCGGTTGGCTGACGAATTGAAGCTCGAGAATCCGGCATCGTCTACACCCGTACCGCCTCCACAGCGTGAGACTCCAGGGTATTTTGATTATGTGATATGTATGTTTAGGTCGGCACATTTCACGGGACACGCTTATCAGCCACCGTCATCCGGACAGCTTTCTGTGATAAGGCAGCTCTCATTTGTGACTACTGAGGCCTACAGATGATTCGTTTGGTGTGAATTATCAAAACAGCAAATTATTCATCAATCAAATCACTATATATGTTAATATCCTTCTTATTTTACACCTTCTAAGTACTCTTCACCAACAGTATAGAAATCGAAATTGCGCTCTCATGCCCTTCGGACAGTCAAAGTAGCTCATCACACACTCTTTACCCATCGTTCTTACTCCCGGTGAATCAAATGAACCACCCTGATATCTCCGTAACTCTGTCATTTCCCGGATCCATCATGGAATAAACGCAGTTTCTCGTACTCTCTCATAACACGTTCCTCACGTCTTGGTTCGGCAACCTTCTTTTGATACTTCATCTGCCCCTGATTGCAGCAGACTGCATGAATCTGAGTGCCGTTACGCCCTCAAGTTGCTCACTTGACTTAAATCCGGTGTCATCATCGCAAGGATAGTGGAGGAAAACTGCGGAAAGCGGGCTATGAAGCATCCTTTTGAACTGTCAGTGGTGTCTGGTCTATATTTCCCGCTTATCTACCCGGTCTTACAACCCGTGGGAACCTATTCTTCCAAGTCTGAGATTACTTGTAAAGGGGAACGCTTGTATATTGCGCAAGTTCCGTTTCCCCTGTTGTCCGGTTCGCCTAATTTCCTATCTGAGCTTCGCATCTGGAAAGCAAAAGGCGTTTCTGGTTTATGACCAGTCTTTTGAGGTGCTTCAGAAACAAAGTGACAGTCACTAATTCTGGTTGAAGATCTCTGATTAGCGCGCACTTCGTGGATCGCCGCTGAATGAGTTAGCTGTGTCTCAATTCCAGATTGCAGTGGAAGCTCTACTCTCAGAAGTCAAAACTGGAGAACACGGCGACCTGTGAACCCCTTATCGGCTAGTATAGTCCTTCCTGCAGACTGTGAAATCTGACCTATGTTCGGGAGTTATAAAGAAATAGCTTGAGGCCTCGATTTGCTCTGCTGTGACTCATTGACTGGTATTCTTATGCTCTCTGCAACTATCCCGTCTCTCATTGTATTTGGGTATCGTCTCACTGTATCTGGGCCCTTACAGTCCAGCCCACAATCATCGCAACTGAAGACAAGAGCATTGTCGCAAAATGGCCTTCAACCAGTTCGCTTCTGGAAGAACTGGGGAGGCAGCTGTTCTTCCAGCTGATGCCAGTTTATCAACTTCGGAGATAAAACCGCGGACCCAGTCGCCATCTGAAGACTGGGTCGTGTTCACACCCCAGACCGATGATATATCCACAGAGCCTCTCAGTATATCTTCTCTGTCCGATCTGGAGGAGACTCTGGAGCCTATTCATCTGAACCGCCAACCTGGATCAACAGCACCCACAGTAGCAGATCGTATAAATGCATGGCAGGAAGAGCAGTCGGCAGAAATGATATCGGAGTATCTACGCCGCCAAAGGAGACGAAAGAACAGGCATCGGGGGAGCGTGATTTCCGGCTCTTCTGACATTTCGTCAGGCACAGGACATCCGTTATCGTCCTGGGGTGTTGATGATCATGAAGACGATCTCATTGCTGACACTCCTCGGGCCGAACTCGGCCTTCGGCAATCGCAAACGCATTCGCGTACCAACTCTACATCTTCCACGTTCCCCAGTTTCCGCGAAATGCGTACTGGGAGACAGAAGGAGCCGAAATTCTACTGTGCAGATCTCCTTTTGGGTTGCAGCAAGTGGGAAATTGGACTGATCAAACAGATGGCCAAGGAGCTACAGGTTTCCAAATCACATACTAATTATCACACATCCAACAACAACAAAGTCAGTTCGCATGGCACGAAAACTGACGTTCCGAGTCAGCACAGCTCGTTTCTGCAGAGCCAGTTCGGTCCTTCCAGCTCTACAGAGCCTTTTTTGCTGAAGTTTTTCGCCTCTCCTTTATTCCAGTCCCTGTCATCAGGGCTTCGGCATATTCAACAGCCGGCCCCTCCCCAGCTGACCTCGGCACATTTGTTTCTCTCCACTTACTCTCAAACTCCATCGCTGTTTGACGAAGATAATTTGAAACTCCCGGGGGATGACTTTTGGGAAGAGAAGTCATGGTTTTCCCATGTTCCAAGTGTCAGTGAGGTTGCTTGAGGTGGGTTATTGCGGTTGCTGAGAAACTCGCTCAGGTTGATTGCATTCAAGAAACATGGCCTTGTTGGGCTCAACAGGGAAGGCGAAAGGCGAAAGGGATACAAAGGCAGGATGGATGATGTTATGATGATGTTATGAGGCTTATAGGAGAATCTGCGGGGTTTTTTGGTGGGGTAATCATATTCGACATCCCTATGAATCATATTCAACATCACCATGGAAACAAATCTAATCATTATTTATCGGTATACACTTTATCATGCTGAACTGTTGATGCTCAGTACTTCAGTATATGATCACTACGTTCCATTCAAAGATCCTGAAAGTTGGTTTGACTTTCCAGGGATTGTAGAAAACAAGTATGTAAGATAAATACACGTATTTAATAAATCTGACAAGGAACTAACCAAATTCTTCCTCGTGATACAAAGAGAATACAAACTAGCTCAACATAATACAACAAAATGCTGACAAGATCAGAATGAAAAGAGCATCATCATCTAAAACACTCTCCTCGAGATATTGATGCATAAACCCAAGTAAGGCCAGCTCAGAAAGCACTCTTTCAAGACTGATTTCATCTGGACAACTCCTCCCCTCTGGCTGTGTATGCTCCAGCCACAATTTTTCTGTAGGACCTCACCAGTCCCCATTCCTCGTCCTTCCATAAAAGCAGCTTGAGAACTCTGTCGTCGTTGTAGTTCAGATAGTTGGACAGATCCAAAGAGAATCTGAACTGAACTCCCTTTTGATCCTCAGCAGCATCTACTGTGTCTGTTTCGTTCTCTAGCAGGAAGCGCACAAGAATCTTGTCCTCCACTCCGTATTTCAACACTGTGATTCCGTCAGGACTGATGTCCCGGAACTTCCAGTACATACGGGAGTTTGCCTTGTTAAACAAACCTGTCGGCTTGCTCATCACACTCTTAATGTTGCAGGAGGTTGCCAACCCTACCGAAACAACCAAGTCGGAGATAGGGAACTCGAGATCAGCCACCTGCTCGGGATCCGAAACATCAAACCCCAAAACAGAGCTGACAAACTGCTCCGATAGCTTATAGGACAACAGCAGCGATGCCTGGTGCGCCTCAAACTTCCACACCGGATGCACAATAAGCGGAGCCACAGTGTCCGTCACCATATATTTCAAAGCACCCAAAGTGCGGGAGGCAATGGGATGCAAAGAGATAGTGTACTCCTCTCCGGGGCTCTCCGTCTCCTCCTCGGCAGTTCGGATCCGCGGCCGCACAAATGCCGGATTGGGCAGAATCCGATCCGGCTTGCTGGCCCCTGGACTGAACTTCACCCGCACGCTTTCCGGCTCGGATCCGCCATCGGCTGTTTCAACCTTATTGTAGCGGAAGGCAACCTCGCCAATCACCTGGATCTTATGCTGCTGCCCGCCTACATACTCCGCATTCACCACCTCAATAATACTTCCATACAGACCCGGAACGGTCATCTCCGGATGTCGGAACACGTTCGCCGGGTTGAGCGAGGAGACAAGGTGAGTAGAGTTCAAGCTCATGGTTCTTGCCGATGAGCTTTCCTCCGACGTCGTCAACGTTGAGTTAATCGACAAACTCCGAACTCCGGAAGTGACGGCCGGAACGGCCGGAACGGCAGCACCAGCCGCAGCGTCCTCGGCGGTATACTCGGCGGGAGCGGCGTAAGCCTCTTCGGCAATCGGATGGGTCGGCGGCTCAGCAGCAGGCACAGCCGCAGGCACGGAAGGCACAGCCGGCACAGAAGGCACGCCGTCAAACATAGACGACACAATCTCTCGGCGACCCCGCCGCCGGGGTTCCGTTTTGGGAAGTGAGCTGGCAACGGCGGAGATGGCCGACAGATCCTCGTCGGCGGTAGTTTGTGGCCCGGTGGTACTGCGGCGGGCAGGCGGCGGCTGCGGCGGTTTGTGAGCCGATGCCGCCCCGGCAGCGTGTCCTTCCGGTTCCGGGAAAGTCGCGGGCTTCCGCACGGGCTGCAAAGACTGGCTGGTGAAGGAAAGAGGCTCGGGAGCCTGCGGTTCCGGAACGGCCTGCGGGGTCTGCGGGGTCTGCGGGGTCTGCGGGGCAGGATGCGGGGTAGGCTGCGGGGTATTATCCTTAGGAGGGGCGTATAACTTATCATCGGCATCATCGGCAAAGGCATTTGCAGTCTGCGTTTGCAGCTCCTCGGCCTCTTGAATCGACTCCTCCCGCACAGAACTCTCCGCCTCGGTAGCGGATTCCGCCAGTACGGAACGATCAGCCACCTGGGACTCCCCCGTTGCCTCCGTTGCCCCCGTCTCAAAAGAGGCAGCCGACTCGTTGATACTGCTGAACCGCAGGTCCTCGGCTTTGTGTTTGTCTTTCTTGTTCTTTCTCCCTTTTCGGCCAAACAGCGTGCCAATTTTAGACCGCATTTTCCTCGGCGACTTCTCCTTGTGCTCCGGTGCCGGCACTGCGCCGTCGGTGAATCCGGACATGAGGCCCGAGGCCCCGACGCCCATCACAGACTCGGGCCGGCCGGACGCCATAGACGTAGTGGACGCTTTGCGGAACACGCCGCTTTTGCGGGACACGGGGGCCTTCGGCCCGCTGTGGTGAGCAGCCGAGCCGTTGCCGCTGCTGGACACGGAAGGCGAAATGCCGGCAACTTCGGCTTCGTCCTCGGCAGTGGCGGTGGCCTGCATTTCCAGCGCAAACCGCTTCACCTCGTCACGTGGCTCAAAGGAGAGCACAGCGTCCAGAACCTGCTCGGACGCCGCGACACTGGCCTGGTGCCTGTCCACTACCGCCGTTTCATACCGCAGCAACGCGTCCTTCAGGTTGCCTAATCGGTACTCGTCGTACTGCTGCAGCTGCTGGAACACCAGCGGGGCGGAAGCCTCCCACTCGGCATTCGCATCGGCAACATCCGCCTGCAGCCCCGCCTCCGACTTTGCCTTGTGCAGGAAATGGGCCGGCGAGATGCCGCCAGAGTGTTTTGCCGCCGCTTTAGCCGCCGCCAGCGCCTTGGCCTGGCTGGAGATGTTGTTGGACGCCAGTTTCATGTCGTTCCACGACTTGGCCTCGCCCGTCAAGCGGGCAATGGGCTTCTGCACCTCGCGGGTGATTTTTTCTCCAAAGGCGTGGGTGGCGGATATTTCCTTTTCCAGACCCCGCAGCAGCGGCTCCCAGAGTTGGGACACCATTCCGATCTGCACGGCCTGGTTTGCGTTTTTCGCGTTCGGCACCCGCACTGCCGACGACGGCCGGAAGGTGTCTATGGCTCTGCCGATATTGCCGTTGCGGGCCAGCAGGGCCTCCAGGTCGGCGGCATAGCGGTGCTGGGCCTCGGCCAGTTCGGCAAAGAAGGCGGCGACATCGTCGTTCATGTTTTTGATGGCGCGGAGGCGGGCTCGGAGGATCTCAGCCGAACCCAGCGGCGAGTTGGACCCCAGGAGGTGGGTGGAGTAGTCGGTGGGGGGAGTCGCTTCAGACATTGCAATTGAGTGATAGATAAGGGATTGAGGGGCACTGTTTGTATGACAGAGGGGGGTTTCTTCTTTTGATTGATTGTGCCGCGATTAGGGCTCCAAATAGCTCAATTGTGTTCAGCGGAGTTGTCGCTTGATTGACGGGCAAGCAGTTCACTCCGCACCCTCTTAGCGACAGAATATCTTTGCAAGGGGTAGGGATAAGGAAATGGGGCGGGAAGGTACTTCACCAGCGGGTAAAGCGGGAGTAAAAAATCCCCGGTATTTCCTGATAGCAACAGCCGTACGGAGATTCCTAATTGATTGATGGATCGGAATGGACGCTCGGAAAGCTCAATTGAACGTTTTCCAGCCCTGCTTTTCCGTTTTCATTATTATTATCGGCTGGAGAAGGCGGAAACCGAGAATGTCAGGTAGATGGAAATGACGGGGGAGTTGAATGGGCCAGTCCCAGACCGGATTATTTCTGATTAGGTGATATGATTTTAGGAGAGGATGCTGTAACCCCGAAACGGAAACATTGGACTCTTCCCCGCGTCAGTAATGCAGGAACATACAGCAAGGTGCAGGCCTACAGTGTCACAGGCCTTGAGTTGTTGTGGGAGGACACTCAAGAGGAAAGCATATAAGCTTGACGCTTAATAGGACAAATGAAATGTTACATAGGAAAGCTATAGATAACATCCACAGCAGCTGTACACCTTGAACCTCAAATATCTCACTTACTTCACATGTCTCATCTCCAGTA
>JAKTWI010000288.1:0-33608 GCA_030561065.1 Sporopachydermia cereana | reverse complement strand
ATCACATACTTCCCAGTCATATCGTTCTCATCTCCCTTATCTTATCAGCCCTATCATTGTAGGAACTCGGCAGAGATGCAACGGCATGTGGCTCTATGCACCTCATGCATACACATAACTGCCAAGCTAGAGTATACTACAACAATGTGAGGAGGTATATTGGTGATTAGAGGCCCCAATTATATAAGATACACAATAGGTCATGTAGGTAACTTTGAGATAAAAAAGTAGAAAAGAAGAAACGGCTTGAGATCAATATCAATAGAAGGATGAATTTTTATGCAACCATGAAACCTAATCTTGAGGTTTCGCAGTTCCCCACACAACATTACGTCTCCTCTCAATCTCCTTGGCTCTTTCCAGATCGGGTGAGTTCCCGGAGGTTAGCCACACAACTTCCGGAACATCTAGAAAACCTTCGACTCTCCCGTTGTTTCTTCCCACTATCAGACTTCCAAGTACGCGTGATAATTCAGGGAAACTGTTCCGTTCGCTGGGAGTTCAAATAAACAGGAGCGAAGAAGGCGAAAGTGATGCTGGACGCTTTGGTGATTTGGTGAGGAGGATTGATTGAGTGGGAGTTGGTGCGTGTAGTCAGTTATAGGAGGATTGACCGGCTGAGCGTTCTAGCTGAGAAATATCTGGTGATTTGATAGTTTGAGAGGTGATTGTTCAGTTTACTTTCACGTTAGCCGAAGGCCTCTCGAGATAGCAAAATCTTCTGCATCAACTGCTTACAATAATTCCCCCAAAGTTGCTTGCTAGGACAAGGCTCTCTCCGATTGTACTCTTTGGTATCATCCAACCCCCGGTTCACCCCTGAGCGATATCTCCTGTCATTATACTGGCTCACACATTACTGTATCATAACATCGATTGGCAACTTGTACCAAAATGCTGAAACTGCAAGTTGTGCTGGTTCCATGGGCGGAACACTCCGGGAGCGTGGAGGCTCCGCAGGCTCCTCCAAGACATAAAGCAATACCCCGCGGCCGCCATTCCATGAATGGATTATACCACACTCCTCCGTCTCTACCTCAGGCGCAGACTGGCTCGACGGGATATACTGCTTCCAGCCCTCTGATCAACTCCACTCAGGGCTACCCCCATTATCCCGAGTACAAGAAGTTTCTTCATTTGACTCACAGATCACACAATCTGCTCCAGGTATGCGAGGAGATCGCAGCCAGATACGTTAAGTTATACCCCGACGAAAGGTAAGTAACAGCTTCGGAGGTGGAAATATGTTAATGGGAGAACTCTTATAGCGGGGCGTCATTACACAACTCATAAACACCACACAGTTTCTCATCTCTCCTTTACGAATTCTCTAACATCTTCTCTCCATTTTTTTACAGACCTTTGGACATCAATCGACTGCAGGATGTCAACGAATGCGATTTGGACCCCGACTATCTCGCAGAAGACGTGTTTGATGAAAACAACATCGTCAGAGTGCTGCTCAACCCGCCCTCTTCAGTCCCAGACGCCTCCTACAACCCGGGCACCCTACCGAGAACTGCGGAATCCCTTGAAGGAGCCAACCGGCAGAAACCGACAGGAAGACTGATGGTCGGCAAACGGAAGCCCAGCACCGACTTTCCCCGACCGGATGTTTCTTCTGCAGGCCAAGCCGCGGAACCGAGTGTCGGAGCCCTTACTACAATGGCCGTTTTCCAGGACAAGAGACGCCGGAAAGACAGTTTCCTGGGCTCCGATTCTGACATGGATAACGACGCAGACAGCATTGAGTTCAACTACACTAAACTCAGTGTATCTCCGAACGCCGGACGCATCTCCGCCCGAGTGCCGACCGGACATACCGAGAATGCCAACGGCACATCGCAAGAAGCTATCGAAGAAGAAGCAGAGGAAAATGAACAAGAAGAAGGAGAAGATTGGAATGAAGAGGACAGCAATCTCTCGCTGGCCCCTCCCCCGGAAGACGAGTCAACAGTGCATATTGACCCACAAAAGCCTCCGTCTCCACTGCATCCGTCCCCAATCAGAAACATCGACGTCAGCGCTCACGAGGATCTGCTGAGCCCGAATAACATGAGCCGGGAGACCATTTTAGAGTTTGAGCCTTCCGACGCTCCCGAGCCGGCGGCGAAGAAGCTGCGCAGACAGACTAAAGCGGCGAAAGAAGCGGAGGGGAAAGCGGAAAAACCTCCGACGGCGGCAGCGGCTCGGAAATCAGCCGCAAAGGGCACTACAGCGGCAGTGGCAAAAGCCGCCGGAACAACCCGAAAGAGGAAAGCTGCCGAAAGTAAGGAGAACAAAGAAAACCCCGCCGAACAGCCGCAACCTAAAGAATCACCAAAGGTCGCAGTCGCCGCTGCATCAGCAGCGAAAACCAAGAAACCTGCAGATACCAACGGCGACGGAGAAGAAGCAGCAAACCGCCGAGCTCCCAGAAAAGCAGCCCAAAGGGCTATCGACAAGGTGAAGGAACAGTACGATCATCCGTTCAACAAGGAGAATGAGAAAAGCGAAGCCGCCCCTGCAGTTCCGTCGAAGGAGCCGGAAACGGGTAATAATCCCGAAGCGGTCAGTTCGGCACAACCAGCCGAAGCCGCCCCGGCAACTCCGCAGAAAAGTGCAGAGAAACCAGCCGGTGATTCGGCTGCTGCTACAGCAACTGCACCCGTAACTGCGGCGGAACGGCCGGGAGAGCCGGCGGCTGCCGAAATGGTGGCTTCTACTCCGAAAGCGGCGGCCAAGCGGAAAACAGCCGAGCCAAAACGGCCTCGGGTTACCAAAAAGGCAAGAGAAGCCGAGTTAGCGAAAGTCGAATTGGCGAAAGCCGAATTAGCGAAAGCCGAGCTAGCGAAAGCCGCGCTAGCAAATGTCGAAAAGGGAACTGCCGGAACTGCAAACGCCGAAGCGAAGGAAAAGGCGGCTGGGGAAGCCGAAACTGCTGCTCCGCCGGCGAAAAAACGCGCAACTGCAGCCAACAGAACTGCCAAGGCAAAACTTAAGGAACCCGTCCCGACAGCAGAAACTGTGCCGAAGCCGGCCGAAGCCGGAATTACCCAAACGGGAGAAAGCCAACCGGAAAAGGCAACTCAGCCGGAAAAATCCGTGAAGGCCCCGGCCAAAAGAACCCCTAAAACAGTAGGACCGAAAGTCCTGGCAGCCACTAAAGCCTCTGCGGCTGCTGCCGACACCGCATCGGCAGATGCGGCAAATCAAACTGAAACGACCCTCAAAAAGGCAGCAGCAGAGGACAACAAACCGGTGACTGCCGCAGCGGCAAAAAAACTTACTGCCGCTGCAAAAAGGGCGCTGGCGAAGGAACAAAAAGCGCTGGAAGGGAAAGGGGAAATGACCGAAAAGGCCGGAAAGGCGGAGAAGGCCGAAAAGGCCGAAAAGGCAGAAAAGGCCGAAACGGAGAAACCAAACGCGGCAGGAGAAGCCGAGGCGGGAAAACCGGCACCGGAGGACGGGAAGCCGGCCGAAAAGCCGAAACCGGCTCGGGCAAAGACGGCAAAGGCCCTTGCAAAGGCCGCGGCGGCATCGGCAAAAGCAGCAGCCGAGGCAGCAGCAGCAGCAGCGGAAACCAACAAGGAAGAAGCTCCCAAAGGTGCAACTGCAGCTACAAAAGCAGCTGAGAAGAAAGCTGCAACGGCGGCATCCAAAAAGGCTGAAAAGAGTACCGAAAAGAATAGTGAGAAGGCCACCGAGAACGGTACGGAAAAGACTACCGAAAAGAGTAAGTCTGATGCGTCTACTGAAGTGGCAAATGCCGACGAAAAGTCCAAAACACCACCCGCCCCAGCCAAAGCTGCTGCTAAAAGAACTGCAAAGGCGACGGCAAAAGTATCCGCAAAAACAGTAACGCAACTACAGGACGCTGCCGATCCGCAAAGTGAGGCTAATGCAAAAGCTCCCGAAGCGTCTAAAGCTCCTGCAGCCGAAAAGGCGCCCGAAGCAGAATCCTCGGCAACTGCGGAACCGGCTGGGGGACAGCCGAAAGCAGCCGCAGCTGCAGACAAAACAGGGAAAACTCTGACCACAGACGGAAAACCCCCATCCGGAAATAAAGCCGAGAATGTGAAACCCAACCCTCCGGCTCCGAACGACTCCGACAGTTCAGACGCCGACTCGGACTCGGACTCCGCTTCCGACTCTTCCGATTCCGACGGAGACTCCGACACGGAAAAGCCGCGGCTGGCGGCGTCGCTGAAGAAAATAACTCCTGCCAAGCCGACGCCGGTAGCAGCCCCGAAGCCGAAAATGACCACTCCAGACCCTCCGGATCTTCGGGACGCTACAAAGACAAAACCGCCTGCTATTCAAACGACGGAGTCGCCTAAACAGGCCCCAGAGGCTTCGGCAAACGGCGCTCGGGTTTTGGACAGAATGGGCATTATGAAGGGTCTGAAAAGCCTGTCGTCGCTGGTTCATAGAGAACTGGACGTCCGGGAAGGGGTTAAGGATATTGTGAATGTCCGCAAGCTGGAGGCTGTGAAGGATCTGAAGGCGGCTAAACAGCAGCAGCACAGCAACCGAGGGTCTTCGGACTCTGACTCGGGGTCTGAGTACGACTCCGACGAGGAGTCCTCTGACTCCGACTCCGACTCTGACTCGGGGTCTGACTCTGATTCCGATTCCGAGTCTGAGGACGGCAACGCTTCCGGAAATGTTCTGACGGTGAAAAAGGCGGAGAAGATGCTGAAAAAGAACAAGAAGAAGCCCAGTGCCAATTCGGGTTTTGAGGGGCTGATGAAAGATCACGGGAATCTGAAGAAAGTGTTTCATAATTAGTGCGGGGAATGGAGGAAGGGAGGGAACTTGTCAAGAGGGAGAGGACATACTGAGGGATGTATTTTGGGTGTTTTGAACAGCACGAGAATAACTGGAGAGGGACAGGTTTTTGGTGACATGTGAAATGGGACTTGGAGGCTTCTTGAAGCTGTTGTGTGATTACTTAGACGTATTTTGAATGTATATTGGTTGTATGGTGAGTTTCTACGGATAGACAGAGGGCGTTTTCTGAAAACGAGGATATTCCAACATGTGTAGACACCTGGTAGCGGATAATGTACCAAGAGATGACGTCTAAGATGATGTCTGAGGTACCTACAGAATTGTCTGCAGAACGGTAATAAGCCCATCAGTTGCGTTCAATAGTTCTATGAATCAATGGTCATTATTTTTATAACTTGAGTATCAATATCATCACCAGATTGGCTATGAGACAGATTACGACATCTGACTGAATATAGTATACATTGCCTTCATCAGCTTTTCTCGTTTGCATATCTTCAGTTTAAAGCCTAACAGTCTTTCTTCGAGAATACCTCCCATAAGTCCGTTGAAAGCATGCATGCCGATACATCTGAGATGCCACCTGTAGAGTAAATTATCATGTGTTCATTTGCCGAGGTATTCAAACGTTTCCGCGGGAAATCCAGTCAAGCTCCCATGACTTTCTGTCGAAAGGCCCAAGCGTTGAATGGGGGCAAAAGAAAAGTGAGAAACACACCGGGGAGTCCCCTCTGACAAAACCAAACAATGCCAGTTATCTGAACCTTGTCAAGAGGACTCAATGGAGAACAACCTGTCAATTCTGTGGTTTGTAAGCACTCGAGAGCGAGAGAAGTTTCTAGAAATGGTAGACGAGGCACAAGCGGAGATGAAAGCGGAAGCCTTCCAAACCAAGACAAAAAAAGAAGCCGATACGGAAGCCGAAACAAAAGCCTAGACGGAAGCCGAGACGGAACCGAGACGGAACCCAAAACAACACATCTACCACAGCAGTGATCTCAATCTTCGGCAGACACACCGATGCTTTTGGCAAGTCCCTCCTTCATCCGCTCCTCTGTTGATCACCAACTGTTTTCTAAAAGGGCCTTTCCCTGGTGAACGAAAAGCGCAGCAGATACAATTGGAGGAAATCAGGGCCAACCCTCATCAACAGAATCCTGATACACCCAAAGCCACTGAACTCGGTAAGCAAAGTGGCATAAGGGCACTCATAGCTGCCAGTACATTTAGTGACTTCAGTTCCGCCACAATATGAGATTCCAGCCCCCTAAAAGTTGTCATTGTTGCAATGACAGTGTTGTACACCTCGGGAGCATCAACTTTCCCAAATGGACTGCTTTCGGGGTATCATAGAAGCTACAATGCATTGAATTCAGTAGCCAATCTTTTTGTCCTTCTGTCTCAATTTCTGTCTCACTTTTCGCCACAGCTTCCAAGCCACCTATTGATGATTGCCAAATGCACTCCTCTTGGAACCCTTTGTCCTGCTGGAAAAAAACTAAAACTTGCAGTCACTTCTTCCATCTAAATTATGCACACTTCCGTCCACAATGTGCCCACATGATTCCTCTCTATCGCCCCAGTCCAATTCACTGCCTCCTCGCCAACATTACAGATTCTCCCAGTATGCAAAATTACTTTCCAGCTGCTTGTAGGCAAAAGCCAACTCAGGGAACAGCTCGCTGACAGCCTGGAACAGACTTTTGGCAAACGTGTTGATGAAAAACAGCTGACCCGTCTTCAAGCATTTCAGTTCCTGTCTAATTATGTTTCCCTCGCCCCCCAGCGAGATTTCCAGCCTGGCTATATCGTTCATTTCGTCCAGCAAATCATATCCCCAAGGAATGGAAACATCTAGCGGCCGCGCCACATTAGAAATGTCGGCGCATTTGATCAGAATGCCCAGCACCAAAGTCCGGATTTTGGCTTTCTCGGCATCCGACACTTTTGCATCCAGCAAAGACTCCTGCAGCTTATCAGACGACTCAATCAGCTTGTTCAGCTTGTCCACATACTCAAAATGCACCGCCATATCCGTGGCCAGAATTGAATCGACTATATTGCCGTGCACAGCCAAACTGGTTGGCCAGTAGCTCTCCAGCAGCCGGCAGAACAGAGACGTGTGGTAGGACTCAAGCGTGGATTTGCCATTGTACAAACACGAAAGCATGGCCCGGTGTTTGTTGAGAAACGCGTTTGTCAGCCCGGGGTGTCCCGAGTCGTGTCCTACAGCGGCAATCAACAGCGAAAGCACATCCAGCGGAGTTAGCAAGTCACATGACACATTGCAAGAAGCTGGCGATGCACCGGCGGACGGAGACGCATCGTAGGGCGGCAGGCATTTCAGCTCAAGCAGGAAATGGAAACACATTTGCAGCACATCGACGGCATGCCGGAAATTGTGGAACGGGTTGCTGGTGTGGTACACGTCGCGCACGGCAAACACAAACGCGTACAGCTCCGAGTCGGGAATAACAAACTCGGAGATCTGCCGGTGGTACTGCGCCAGCGTGAACACATGCTTGAATATCAGAAACGCCACATACACCAGCTCGTTCAGACTGACACTGTGCGCGTTGAAGTCAAACCGCGGCACAATCTCCCGCAGTTCCCGACACCGTTCCGGCGAGAGTCCCAACAGCTCGCTCGGTATCCTGTCCAAAGTCCGCTTGAAGTACTCCTTGATTAGATTCGTGCGGGACCTTTTCACCGTCAGCTGGTGCACCAGAGTCCGCTTCGGGACGCGGAAATCGTTCCGAGAATTGTTCCGAGAATTGTTCCGAGAATTGTTCCGAGACTCACTCCGAAAACCCCGCTCCGCTTCCGCGTTCAGCGGGGTAGACGGAACTATCATATCACACCACATTCTCACCAAACTGAGCCGGTCGCCCACTACCGACAGCAGTCCCCCAAACACATTCACCACATCTGTAAAACTCTCCGGGCCAGGGGTTTGCAGGTCTTCCGAGAATATAAAAGTGGCCGCCCCTGCGCCCGTCATTTTGGCCAGCAAACCCAGCGCGTCTGTCGTCAAACTGCGGTCAATCACAGGCACCAGAATGAGGGACAGGAAATGGTAGTTGGAGTCGAAAAACGCCAGCAGGTCCAGCAGCGGCTGGGGGTCTTGTGCCTGGCAGAAACGAGGGTGGAATGCAATGATGGAGGGAGACGTGGGGTCTGTGGAGTGGGACGTGATGCTGTAGAAGCCGTCCAGCGCTTCTTCGGGAGAGGAAATGACAGAGAAGGAAGTTGCTTCATGGGTGGAAGGAGCCGAACCACTGAGCCCCAGCCGCGGGACAAGAAACCTGTTGAATGCCGAGACATGCCGGACAACTTCCGGAGAGGAAACCTCGTCGGGAGGCACAAAGTAGTACAGTTTCATTGTGCGGAGAGGATTAGGATTGAAGGGTTGGAGGGAGGCGGAGGGAGGAAAGGTGTTTGAATGTGGGTGATGAGATGAGTATATGAGGGTATGCTGAGAGTCTGTTGAGAATTGGAAAACGTCTTTTTGGTGAAAAAAGCAGCAACTGCTGATTGAATTTGCTGATGAAAACACAACACCAAACAACAAACTGGTGATATCACCTCTCTACTGTAAGAGCGAAAAAGCCTGATAAACAAATGATTAGCCGCCAGCAAGAAGCAGCCCTCGGCATTCAGACAAAGCCGACTCTTCCGCGACAAAGAAACTGACAAGCCAATTGTGTGGTCCTAACAGTTTGCTTCTATAACCTGAAAACAACCCTTAATCTGCATACAAATCCCACTATTTCCTCCAGTCTTTGCTGATAAATCAACAAGCAGCTTGCAGGAAGAAACTGCGGTGGACCGTTAGAAGGAAGAGAAAAGGGAAGTTTGTGCCAAACTCAAACGGAAAACCAACGGTGCGGCATGGTGGGAATAAGGTTTGGGGCGTGTGGCCGGATTGGGAAATAGAGTTGCAACGTCTTTTGATGGATGGTTTGGGTGAGATGGGGGAGGGAGGGAGGAGGGACTAGGAAGGGGACAGGGAGTGGAATGAAACAGGTCAATAGGTTCAGTTCAGAGTGTATGAAAACAGCTGTAATGTTGCTAATGAGAAATATGTAGCTGCGGCTCGTTGAACTTGATTGGTAACTTCCACTTAGGGCCGGGGCTAACACTGTCAGACAAGCTACTATCGGTGACTCCAGAATGCGCATGTCTTGCGTGACATGCATGTCAGTGCTTGACAGCTGCATGAAAAAGGGTCAGGTAAACGCCGAGTTTGGTAGATAAGAAATTTGGACTGAAAATGGAAGAGAGGCGGGAAAAAAAGAGGGATTGAGATGGAATTGCGATGGGCTGGAAGAGAGTCTTTGACAGGAATGGGTTTGGCATGGTGATTCGGGGGTTGAGGGATTTTGAAATGGTGGATACTCTGCGTGATGCTGGGGTTGTAAGGCTGTTGTAACCGATTTGCCTGTCACCATCCCGAAGAGCTGAAGGAATCGGTCTATGAAGTGACGTACTATGCATGAGGAAGATATGGCGATGTCAATTACAGGATGTAGAGACATGGAAGCATATCTGAAAAGAAAAGGAGAATTGACTCGGATATTCAAACAGCAGGCTTTCAAGAGTTTATTGTAATTCAGGAGCTGGAACGCAGTCTTTTGAAGTGCATTTGATGCTTCTGATTATGAACTCAAGATGGACAAATGTTCGGTATAATTGAGGATAGCTGTCATCAGCAACCAAAGAAAGGAGTCTGAGAATTCACATTTCTAATGTCTATTGCAGATATGAGCTCCAACTCTATTTCTTGAAGCCGAACTATCCATTGTTACAGCAACACTGCTCTCAGTTATTCCATGTCTCTTCATCTACATCCGCAATCCTAGTATCAGATGTCCCTCTTCTTCATATCACCAGCCACTTTCAGCTGGCCTTCCAACCTTCAGCCGTATCAATGACTGAAAGTAACCAGGAGCCTGGGAAGTGTCGATAATATAGGGGATTATTATAGATATTCATAATACCTAGGACTCGCTGTTAGGAGGCGCAATACCCAATATACCCTAATCGACATTTCCCGCTTTTTCTCATTCAATCCCATGAGTTATCATCCCCTACCTACTATATAATACCTACAACAGCTGGCATGACCAAAGTCGCTTTTGACAGGCTTTACTGCCTTCAGCCCTACTCCTAAATTTGTCACTATTCACAGATGAGTATTAACATGAGAGAAAGAAAGCACGTCAGGCCGGAGTATCCCTGAGAGGCAGATATGTTGCGGCTGATAACAAACCTCCGATAGAACCGATAGGAGCCTTGGCCAGGCCCGGATTAACCCTTTTATGAGCAAGGAAAAGGCAAGGAGAGGCTCGATCGGCTACTGATAAGAAGATATAAGGAGTCTGTTGGATTGTAAGCTATTTGGTATATGGGATGGATGGTGTGTTGGTGTGAGTTGGATTTTGTATGAATATATGTATAAAGGTGTTGGATAGATGGTGTAGAGGAGGAGGTTTTACTGAAGGGGGTATTAGAAATGAGATGCTCATAGAGAGCGGGATGTGTTACAGTGTAGCTGACAGTAGAACTGATGACAATTAACGATTAGTGCCATCATTACGACTTTGATACTCCATAAGCAACAACGGATCATCACAACCTTTCAGATGATCATTGCTCGCGGTTATTGACCGGCACTAGGTTAACAAACCAAAACCCAAGATTGCCAGAACTGCGGCCGGTAATGAATGAGTTTGAATGTGTGCTCGGGAATAGAAGAAAGGAAAGGCGGGATAAACTTGCGCCGTGCTGCGGGCATTCGAACCACGGGAAAAGATCTCAGAAGCTCTACGACCTGGCAGAAACCATTTGTTGCCGCCAGACACATAGATAGCTGAGATGATATGAACATAGTGGAGAGATATCATGAAGGCTGTTTGTTGCAATGTGGAATGATCGTGTAATGTTGACTTGAACCAGCTGGTCTAAAAGGAAAGTGTTGATCTTAGACCGTCAGCGCCGAATTTTGAAAGACACAGTCCATTGTTCATATCATCTTCTCGCCATTGATAAGTCAGAAAAGAGCTCATGTACTACTTGACTCAAAGAATGGCAAAGCAAGAGTTAAGAATTTCGGCTGCTCGATATGAGTTTTGAATGTCCAGATAAATAATGTAAGGTTCGGGATACGACATCAGAGGAAATATCGAGGTCTGACAATGTCAATTGTGCTGGCCTTCTTCTGGACTCCGATTTGCTGTTTCAGAGTAAAATGCTCTGTCACGTCCAGAGTGATATGAAACAAACGAGTGGCATAGGCGTACTAATGCAACTTTACTTGCCGACCATTTTCTCTCATCATCCTTCAACCCGACTGTAGATGTTTTGGGCAATATGCGAGTTGGTTTCGGTTTGCAGTCAGAAATAGACGGCATGTGTGCCATGACATGCATGAAGTTTGAAAGGGTATCTCATTCATGAGACCCTGAAAGCGATGGTGAGACACTCTAATGGTGCTTGATTGAATGATGAAGCAGATCTGGAAATCGTTCCTTTCAAACACTCTCATTGAGGACGAGAAAATTGAGAGAGACTTCGCTGTCTCCAGGCCAGCTCCTTCTGCAGCTTTTCAGTGTTTCTATTGATTTCTTCCCATTCCTTTTCGGTATTTCAGTGGAAATACCGTCGAAACAGATACCCCAGTAGTTTATAGATCAAAATTCCAACCAGCAGATTGAATCCATAAGGAACAATCTTCTGCTTTATCACCGCATACTGCTCATCCGTAAAAAGAAACAACTTATCATAGTCTTCTCGCTCTTTCTGCAATATCTCCAGATCAGTCTTCAGATTTGGCTTGGTGGGCTCCTTATTTTTTAGTATCTCATTGCGGTCCTCAATGCCATAATTATTTCTCTCCAACTCCAGTTTCATCTTAGCCGCAAACTCCACTTCCGGAAAAACAGAAGCCCCCAGCTTGCGGCCTCTCACCAAATCATCCTCAGTGCTCACGGCTGTTGATAGATATATCACACTCTGGAAGGGCGTGGGAGTCTTCTGGAACGCCCGCAGGATCACCCAGTCGTTCTCCCCCAGCACCTTCTTCCGCTCTTCTTCCGTCATGTCCTCCTCCAAAGGCCTTAACTCCATATAAATCACTCTTTTCTGAGTGTCAATGTACTGCTCGATTTCCCCACCTCCATACTTATACGTTAGCCGTTTGGCATAGCAGTGTTCTTCTATAGTCTGGACCAGATCCATGATATCAGAGTGTTGACATTCTACAGCCGGGAACGTCACAACTGTGGATGCTTTGTTCATGTATGTCCATAATGTGGACACGCTTTGCCTGTCTTCCAGATCAGCCATCGACAGGCCCGGCTGGTTGATGACAAAGTAGGCGTCTGAAGAGCAGGCATCAACAAACTGGTGGCTGAACTCTACGAACTTTTCTCGAACCACCGTGTTGTCTTTCTCGAGGACCTGACTTAGAAGTCCCTTGATGCTGGAAATGTGGCAGGTTATTGTGTTAGTAAACTCATCTCAGCAGACAAGAATCACATAGTAAATCATTGACCCTTTGTATGTGGAGGTGTTTAAGCTGTGATTGTAGCATAGAACTTACACTCTGTGAGAGTATAGGATCGCAGGAGTGGCCAAACAGCTCTGCAGTAACAGCAAAAAAGCAAATAGCTCAGCTATCACCGTCATTTTTACCACTGTTGATTTTGCTTGGTGAGGCTCCATTCACACATTCTGGACAGGCTTTCCAATAGCCAGATTATGGAAAACACACTCTGCTATAAGTGAGAAGTCAGCTCTGCTCCTGAGATGAGAGTGCCGCAAATGTACAGACGTTATTAGGAGGGTGCAACAGACAACAATTGAGTCAGCAGAGTACTCAATTACTTTGAGACATCATTTTACAGTCTCTAGCCATATAACACCAAAGGCTCTCAGAAGCTGTAAATATATCTGCTTTCTCGAACTCGAGCAACTTCAAGATAGTGAGATGAGTAGATATTGCCGATGATGTAATCGGAAACCAGGTAAAAGTTAGTTTGGGTCAGAGTGAGATGTGATGTCTGCTATGGCCTGGACTTGATAATGATGAGGAAGATTTGAGGAAAAAACATGAATGAATACTTATTTAAATGTGACATATCTTAGTCAGCAGTAGTTCGCAAGATTGGCTATAGTTCGTGGTGTCTCTGGTGGTCACCCGGGGCTCGAGTAACCAGCGAAAGTTGCGAGATTTCATGCCAGGTGAATGAGGTACCTACCTTATATCAAAATAAGTATTATGGTATCAAGTCATGACAGTTATTATACAGTACTTATTTCACAGTCACATCAACAATGAAGCCTTCTTCCAGTTCTGTGTCCTCTACTTTGTCTTCCAAATCTAGAGTCTCGTCGTCGAATAAGAGAACTATCTCCTTCTCTGAGGGAACCTCCTTCTGCTTCCGGTAGTATTCCGCGAGTTTTGCTAGCTTAGTTGAACCAGAGACATTCACAACCAAAGTGTCATTATCCTGTCCTTTCAGCTTGACAGGAAAGTAATCGCTGTCTGCCACATTTGTATCATTGCCTTCTTCCTTATCAGCAAGAGTCAGATTAACCTCCTGACTGATATTCCCTTCATCAACATCAGGTCTCGCTTGAGACGCCAGTTCGTCTTGAGACTCAAACTGTTTCACTGTCAACAGATCAACAGTCATCTCGCTGGTGTACTTATAGTCCGATCCCAAAATACTCCTCAAAGTCGAGGAATTGAAAAGCCTGGCTGTGCGGTATCGCAGCACAAGTTGCTCTTTCAGATTTGCATAAGGATCGAGTCCCAAAGCAAGCACGTGCGCACCCAGATCTCGAATCCAGTGATCTAACAGGCTCTCCATCCTGTCATGCACACTCATGTTGTAGTTTGTGATTATCTCAGCTTTACCTGGATTACTAATCAGCGGCACTAAACACCTCACATGAACCGTTACATGGTGATCGTCCAGAGCAGTGGTTGCTGTATCACGCGATGATTCTCTGCTGATATATCCGGGATTCGCAGCATAGTTCAAATATGCCATTCCATTACTGAAAGACATTGCCGTGCTCTCAGAGATCTTCCTTCTCACCCTGGCCGTAACTTCTCGTTCGATTTCTTTCCTTTTCCTTACTTCGTCTTCTGCTGTCGAGCCCGCAAAAACATCCAGCTCATCGGACTCCAAAGTGATGATCGTATTATCATGAGAGAGCGAACTGGTGTTCTTTCCGTTATTAGAACCTGTTTTTCTCAATAATTCTCTCTTTGCAGTGGCGCTCTTTGCATTGTAAGCACTATCAGAGTCGTTCTCGGTGTCACTTGATAAGGCTATTATATCCGATTTCTTGCTATTATGTGAGCTGTCCCGGTTGAGAGGATTTCGTTCGGGAAAAGGCGATTTCGATGCCGAATTTGTTCGTGAAGTTGCTTTCTTCCCTTTCCACGAATCGAGACTTATCACTTCCTCGGGTCCTTGTGATTTTCTAGTGCATGTAACCTTCAGTTAGTCATCAGTTCAGACTATCTCCTGAGCTTGATCAAACAATGTACTCCACTCTGGCCTGTTTAGCTACCGGATCATTTGATTAACAGCCAGACATTCTTCCCATCAACAGTCAGACTTACATGGATGTATCTGCCTTGATACTCCGCTCAGTAGCTTTGGCAATACTCGAGAAGGTAAACAGCTCTAGATCCCCGTCAGAGCTGTCGGAAAGGAAGTCGTCATCGCTGTCCGTCATTCTGCATATTTGACACTCAGCTTATACCATATAATTGGTCTCGTGTGCCTTCTGCTGAATACTATCGTGGTGCCATAGTATCGCTAGGTCACCAGAGCAAACGCAAGCCAAACAAAAAGGATTAGTCAAAGACCAAAAGCTCAACTCAGTCCCCTCTGTATATTGTATTGCTAGGCTTAGCAATTTGAGATGAACTACCAATACCACAAGCTGCGCAGTACACACCACCCTTCTTCGAACTTTCCGTGTCTTTCCAAAAAAGTTACCCTAACACTCGTTCAAGCCCAATCTCCTCTTTGCTTAAAACGCTCCTTTACGTTATTCAAAAGGCTTCATTAAAATCGAACAGCGAACAGTAACATCCTCACTTTCTGGTTATCTCCTGTATCCAATTCCATCAGATTTTGGCGTTTCTTATAAGCATCACGTGATGTAAATTCTCCGCTTTCGGTTACTGAGGTGTTTCTGTGATTAGGCGAACATCAAGCGATGGTCTAGAATTGTCGATTGCCTGCTTTATAGCTCTTCAAAAGTTGTGAAAAGTCTCATAATCCCAGTTCAATCAAAAGACAGTAGCACTTCCAGGTATACCACACTGCTATCTCCATTTCTGAAGTAAGAGCTAATCGCTTTCTCTGACATCTGAAAAATCGTCCTGAATAATTAACGTTGACATAATCAATAAAAAGCTGATCCCAAAATAAATGATAGCATAATCACTTTCATTACTCCGTATCAACATCATCCAACGTTGTAGGTTTTCTGAGAGAGAAGGACGTTTCCTGATGAAAATCAACAAGATGCAGTGACAGTTGAATTAGACTTTTATTTTCTTTGTGCATTAGGTGAATCTGATGCTTTTCTCGTAGAGTGTGTGGACCTCGTTATGAGCTCAGTTTTCAAACAGGCTGGGGAAGATTGCACATCCTTGTGAGCTGATGGACAGTCGTCATTACTTATCCAGTCGTCATTACTTATCTTCATTCAGACCGATAGAGACTGATACTATTGGGGCAGTCCGAAGGTTGGAGCGGTGGCTGAAGAGAGGATTCAAGCTTGAGAGTCTCTGGTCCTACAGCTCACTAGCTACACTTTAATGCCACACAAACCCGAAATATCCTATCTTACTCAATTAAGTCGACAGATACACTGGTTGATAAGACAACTACTCTTTCTCTACCCTTCAACGCATTTGCACGCAAAATGGAGGAAGAGATCCGAGTATTGCGACAGCAGGTTGCCCAACTTCAAAAGGAGAACGAGGAGTTGAAGTCCAAATCTGAGCCGGGAAGCAGCATAGAAAAACCTGAACTGGATTTGGAAGAGTATTTGCGATATGGACGCCAGATGATCATACCTCAGGTCGGACTGGAAGGTATGTGACAGAGTTAGGCATACTGCTGAACTTGACAAAAGAGGGAAAATGCAGTAGGTGTTGCATGAAAGCGCATAATAACCCGTGTCCTCCTATCTCTCTTCTCAATTCTTACTCGCTCAAAGCTACAATACTAACATGCCTCGTGTTCTCAGGTCAAATCAGACTCAAAGGCGCCAAAGTATTGATAGTAGGAGCAGGCGGTCTCGGAAGCCCGGCGCTAGCGTACCTGGCCGGAGCCGGCGTCGGCACCATTGGAATTGTTGACGGCGACACTGTCGACGTGTCCAACTTGCATAGACAGATTATACACAGCATTGACACCGTCGGTCAGTATAAAGCCGACTCTGCCCGCCAGTTCATTCGCAATATCAACCCGCACGTGAAATGCATCACTCACAAATTAATGCTGGACGCCTCCAACTCTATCCATATAATCAGCCAATACGACTTGGTTTTGGACTGCACAGACACTCCAATCACCCGCTATCTCATCTCTGATGTCTGTGTTGTGACGGGCAAACCGCTGGTTTCCGCTTCAGGGGTCAAACTGGACGGCCAGTTGACGATCCTCAATTACCCCCCCGGGGAGGGTCCCTGCTACCGCTGTTTCTACCCAATCCCGCCTCCACCCAATTCGGTATCGACGTGCCGGGATTCGGGAATCCTCGGCCCGGTTATCGGGGTTATGGGGGTTCTTATGGCCCTGGAGGCGATAAAACTCATTATCGGTCATTATGAGAACAACTTTGAGCCCTTCATGCTGCTGTTTTCTGCATTCGATGCAAAGCCATTCCGGAAACTCCGAATGAGAGGCAGGAAACCCGATTGTGAGACCAACAGTCTGCATTTTCAAGATAAAGTGCGCAAGGGTTTATATGATTACACTGTCTTTTGTGGAAAACCAGACCAGGTGCATTTGAATCCGCACGAGCGGATCTCTGTAGAGGAGTTCGAGCAGCTGAAAGAGTCACGAAGGCCTTATACTCTGATAGACTGCCGACCTGCAGAGCAATTTGCATTATGCTCATTGCCCGAAGCAATAAGTAAGTTGAGAGTTTCAACGTCATCCTTTCGAGTAGATCGGAGATGAGATACTGAGAGATCTTATGCAGAGATTGTCTGGAATGTCTTACTAACAATTCATATCCTTTCCTTTAGACATTCCCATAACCGACATTGAGAGACAGACGGACCTTTTCAAAAGCACACTGCAGTCTCTGGCCTCGAATGGAGACTCCAAAACAGAAGAAACCCTTGTAATATGTCGTTACGGCAATGACTCTCAGAACGCCGTCGAAATACTAAAGTCCCATAACATTCATGCAAAAGACATTGTGGGAGGTCTCAATCAATGGAGCCTTAAAATCGACAGGACATTCCCCAGATATTGAACAGAAAGGCTCTCGAATGCATGAATGGCTGCTAGCTATTCCTTCAAAATGGGATACCATCTCTGTTATTTCCTTTTACCTTTTGATTATACCAAACATATGGCTGCGTCTCTTACGACACACACTCAACTCTCACCAGCCCAGAGCTGTTTGCCGTGGCCAGCCACGACCCAGTCGAGATATTGGGATTCCAAGCACAGCAAGTCATATGCACCTCAGGCGGGTAAATAGGTCTAAGCACTGTTTGATCAATCACAGTCTTTAAGGAGGAAGGAAAGCTGAGGTTAGTTACTGGTTTCGATGGCACTAAAAGGTGCCAATTGCCAAAGAACGCAGTTCTCTTTGTTTACTCACCTGTGATATGAGAATATCAGACATCCTATAAGTCTCCTCCTTCTCACTGTACTCCAGTCTCCACAGCACAGCTTGTTTCACTGGCTACAGATAGTCAACGAAAAAATACCAAAGTGTTAGTAAACTCATCACCATTTCTTCTTTCCTTCTGCCTTTCTCCATCACCTTCACTTACACTCTCTCCACCCGGTCTGCCGACAAACAGGGCACACACAAGATTGACGATTGTAACTCCACCATCAGTCCCCACGCACACCAAAAAGGGATGAACGGGAGATAAATCTAAAGCAGAGAAACTTCCAGGGGTGTGTGCCACAGTATACTTATACTCCAGCCATCTCACAGGAGTTGCTGCACAACCAGGAATGCGGCCTGTTCCGATAACGGAATCCACAAAGGGGGAGAATTTAGCAATCACGTTTGGCCTTATCTTTGTAATATACTGTCGCAGCGGGAACAACGACAGATCAACCAATACAGACTTGCTGTCGTTGGAACATGTGAACACCATATCCGGGAATGTAGGGCCGCAGCAGCATAAGTCCACGACAGCAGCATCGTGAACAGGAAATATGTAGAGAGGGGTAGGGGGGTTGTCCAAAAGGTCAAACTCCGTGATACTCCCGCATTCCAGTCCAGCAACAATTCGGTGTCTGCTTCTCCACGCAAAGCATGTGATTTTCTTCTCTGGCACTGACAGTTGTAAACAACTCTCGAGAGTGCAATAGGGGCCTTCAATTGGGGCAGAGATATCAAGAATGCGCACTATTCCATCATCAGAGCAGAGGGCTAAAAACAATCCGGTATTATTCGAGTTGCTCATTTTCACTCCCGGCATAAACTGCATTGAGCTTATCCCTCCTCCAGGTACCAGAATTGTACGTTTGAGTTGAGCTGAGCCATCTGTTGTGTTGATATCGAAAAAGCTAAGCGCAGAGTAGAGTTTGCTAAATCGCTCAGAAGGTAGAAAGAATGACGCATTTGGGTTTAGTGGTTTGCCAGGAGAAAGAATATCGCTTGTGATTGTTGCCGTTATGAGTGTTTCGGTATTTTGGGGGAAGCTATCAAGATCGTGGGGTATCCATGCCAAGCTTGAGACGTGATTGCCTTTGAATATGATACATTTCTGCTCCGCAATTGGCACTGGCAGATCCGGTTTCAGGGTTTTAGGTGTTGTGTCGCTGTTGATTAGTATTTTGAGTTCTTCGCTGGGTCTCATGTGAGATGTGTAGAACCTGTTGGGTGGGAAAGGTTAGTGAGTTCTCAATTGAGATATTCTAATGATTATGCATAGGCCAGTTTTGCTGAATAGTGTTTCCACATCCAACAACAACTCGTCTTCTCCCCACAGCTCATAATTACTTACCCCTCGTCTGCTGCTGCATAGACAGTTGGAGGCAGAAACTCAGACTGCTGTCTCAAATCGCTCTCTGTATTCTGGTCACTAGACTCGTAGATATTCTCAAACTTGACTGGGTTAGGAAGAAACATATCTTCCGTCCAGACCTTGAGTTTCCTTTGAATTTCCGGATTCCGATCATCTGCACCAAAGAACTGCCACAGTCTCATATCCAGCCTTCGTGATTTAAAGCCTTGAAACTTCATGCGCCATAGTGTCTCAAACGGCTCTTCATTCTTCTTTCCGCCGCTCATTGTGATTGACATATCCTCAGTACTTCTGGTGTTTCTGGACCTGCCTTTCTTGGTGGCACTTCGAGATGTTCCCTTTTTTGGCTTGGGTTTCTCCTCCTCTGCAATTTCTTCCTCCAACTCGTCTTCCATCACCACATCTTCTTTCTCGATAAACTCATCTGATTCGTCTCCGCTGTCGATATCTTCCGGGACGACGTCTTCATCGTTGCTATCGTCAAAATCCTCAGTCAGGTGATTCCCTCCTGCGGCATCAATCTCAGCCAGCTCGTCGTCCACAACCGCGTAGTTGATTTGTTTCTTCTTCACAAGTCTGGTGGAACGACGCGACATGTTGATTAGATTGGCATCCCGGGGGTCTTTAGAAGCTTTCTCTGAGGCTTGCCAAAGAGACTGTAAGCGGCAAGAGGGCCTGAATTGACTCAAAGGAGCATCAAAACTTGTTTCAGCAGCCTCACCAATCTGAATCCGCTGTAGGTCCCCTGATCTGTTCATTAGGGGAGTAACCTCAACCCTTTATCAGCAATTCAGCCATCATCAAAACAGTCAATTTGAAATCACGATTGGAACTGACCTTCGCGTCTCCTTTCGGGCGTCCAATATTGGGTAGTGTGATTTGCTTCCGGAGATCCTAATTCTCGTCACGTGTTCAAGTAGATATCCGCGATGAGACGCGATGCGATGCGATGAGGTGAATCGGAATAAACATAAGCTGAATAAGCTGAATAAACGTATAAGCTGAATAAGAAAATATATTTGCCAAGTAACTAGTATTTGGTCTGCGGGTATTTTATACAATATTTACTCTGTCGGGACACTTTTCCGTGCTCGACAGTTGAATGTCATTAATGATGCCATCAGGGGATTGTGTCCTGGTGAAAATCAAGAAGTTTCGTGCAAGTGCGTGCAGAATTGCAAGTGTTGAAAGCAAATTCTAATCGCTACAAGCCGTAGGGTGACGTTAGGTCAGTTTCGTACCTTTAACAACCGTCCATTTGTTTATAGGTCAGCAACAGCCTCCAGACCGCTCTTGATGTCATTGATCAGGTCGTCAGCATTCTCCAATCCAATAGAGAACCGGAGCAAAGTCTCAACCACATTGGGATCAGACATGGCTCTCCACTCAACAAGAGACTCGGCACCACCTAAACTGGTGGCGTGGTGGAACAACTGCAGTTTGGACGGCAGGTGTCTGGCAGCCTCCTTGGACTTCAGCTCTAAAGCAAAGACAGGCGTGTGGCCGTTCTTATGCTGTTTCTGAACAAAATCCTCATTGACTTGAACCAGAGAATGGTGGACTTTGGCCAGAGCGGGGAGAGAATTCTGGTTCTCCAGCAGATACTTCACCACCTTCTCAGCATTGGCAGACTGTTGCTTGACACGAATGGTCAAAGTCCGCAGAGACCGCAACAGCAAATAGGCTTCCAGGTTTCCGATATTCGTTCCCAGAAGCAGTCTCTCTTGAATCAGCTGCTTTTTGACACTGGCATCCTTGGTAATAAGAAGCCCAGCCAGCAAATCAGAGTGTCCACCAAAATACTTGGTAGCAGAGTGCATCACCAAGTCTGCTCCAAACTCAAACGGATCCAACAGAGGAGGAGGGGCAAACGTAGCATCCACCAACAGCTTGGCACCCCGGCGGTGTGCCTTGTCGGCATAGGCCTGGATGTCATACACATATCCCGTAGGGTTCAGCGGCGTCTCCAAATGAATAATATCGCCCTCGCCAAGCTCGCTCTCGTCAACATTTAAAGGCAGCTGCTTCACACCATAGTTGCGGGTCAGAATATCAACAATCCCATGGCACCCGTGATATCCCTCGCCAATGGCTATCTTCTTCGGGTTCAGATAAACAAGCGCGGCATAGAAAGCGCTCAGACCAGAGTTGTACGCAACAACATGCGCACCCACCAACTTGCTCACAACTTCCTCCACTCTCTCGCTGTTAGGATGGCCCAGCCGGGAGTAGATGGGGTTGCCCTTGGTCAGATAGTCCAGTCCCAGAGCCTTCTTTTCCCGAGCAGACTTCAGGTCCTCCGGGTCCTTGGGATACTCAAACGTTGTAGACACATTGATGGGAGTAGCAATATCAGTCACTCGCGACAGCTCATCGTCCCCGTGAATGAGAATCGTCTCAGGGTGGATAATATGGTTATCAGCTGTCATCCTAGAATACTGTTCTGGTGTTCTGCGCACAACAATGCAAACCTTCAACTCTTCTCAACAGCTCCGTTCACTAGCGCGGATATCCCAGTAGACCACTCCTGATTTATCACCAACTCCTTCATTCCCATAACATTCTACTTCCTATCATTCCTCTTCTACTTCCCACCTCTCCTCCTTCCCCTTCTCTTATATACAAACCCCAAACCCCCGCCTGCAGCTGGCGATGCCGTACTGCCACCCGCTAGGCCCAATCGGGAAATCCCCCGCCGACAGCCGAGCCCCCGGGTATCGTCCCAATACCCCTCCGCACTTTCCCAAAACGGCACACGGCACTGAGGATTGCACATTTCAGCCTCCAATGTTGCAATCGCCAGAGCCGTTTGGTAAATGCCGAGAAGATACGTGACGGCATTTGCCTTATAAACATGATATAAACAGCAGAGTTGGGTAGAGCTGGCAGCAAAGAGGGAGGCAAAATCAGCAGACGGTGCAGGCTGTGGAAGTCTAGACTGGGTTTGGCAGCAAGAGAGGAGACATTGGACAGCAACACCGGGAGGAGTAGGACAAGCATATGGGTGGGGAGTAGAATAGCAGGTAGATTGAGTAGAATAAGCCGATCAAGCGGAAGCGGGAATATCAGATTAAAAAGGTCGTTAGAGTTGACGCAAGCGGCAATGACGGGAAAAAGCATATCCACTGCCAAGGAGTTTCTGGCGTTTCTGAACGGCAGCCCTACGCCGTACCATGCCGTGAACAGCATTAAGGAACAGCTGCTGCGGGCCGGGTTTGTCGAGCTGAGCGAACGGGTGCCGTGGACTCAGCGCGTGAAGAAGGGGAAAAAGTATTTTGTTACTAGAAACGGAAGCAGCATCATCGCCTTTGCTGTGGGCCACAAGTGGAAAGTCGGCGGCCCGGTGGCCATTGTCGGAGCCCATACCGACTCTCCAGTACTGCGGGTGAAGCCGATATCGAAATCCACAACCAAAGGGTACAATCAGGTCGGAGTGGAGACGTATGGGGGCGGCATATGGCACTCGTGGTTTGACCGGGATTTGAGTGTTGCCGGCCGGGTGTATGTGAAGGACCGGACATCGGGACGGTTTGTTCCGAAACTGGTGAAAGTGGCCCAGCCGCTGCTGCGGATCCCTACACTGGCCATCCATTTGGACAGGGATGTGAACCAGAAGTTTGAGTTCAATAAGGAGACCCAGCTGTATCCCATAGCCGGGCTGGAGTCTAATGATGCGGGAGCGGAAGGCGGGAAGGATAAGAGAACCTCGGAGACGTCGGAAAGCTCGGCTGAAGGCGGTTGTGGTCATGCCGGCAAGAAAGAGTTTGAGGCCATTCTCAGCATTTCGGAACGGCATGACGAGGGTTTGCTGGGAGCCGTGGCCCGGGAAATCGATGCCTCGGTTGAAGACATTGAGGACTTTGAGCTGATACTGTATGATGTTCAGCCGAGCACGCTGTTCGGTACTAAAGAGGAGTTCATTTCGTCCCCCCGGCTGGACAATCTCACTTCGTGTTTCTGTGCTGCCCAGGCATTGGTGGAAGCTTCTACCCAGGAGTCTCTGGCCGAGGATTCCAGCATCCGGCTGATTGCCCTTTTTGACCACGAGGAGATCGGCTCTCAGAGTGCCCAGGGAGCAGATTCGACGTTTCTGCTGTCGGCTCTAAAAAGACTGAGCAGCCTGTCTGGTGATATCGACACGCCGGCAGCCAGTCACGAGGTTATCACGTCTCTGGAGGAAACGGCGTCCAAGTCTTTTCTGCTGTCTTCCGATATGGCTCATGGAGTTCATCCTAACTATACAAACAAGTATGAGAAGAATCACGGGCCGAGTTTGAACGGCGGGCCGGTGATTAAGTTCAATGCCAATCAGAGGTACGCCACCAACTCTCCAGGGATTGTTTTGATAAAGAATGTGGCTGAGGCGGCGCAGGTGCCGCTGCAGCTTTTCGTTGTTCGGAATGACTCTCCGTGTGGGTCTACCATTGGCCCGATTCTGGCGTCCAAGTTGGGTATTCGGACGCTTGATTTGGGCAACCCGCAGTTGAGTATGCATTCTATTCGGGAGACGGGAGGTTCGCATGATGTGCTTCATTTGGTTGAGCTATTCAAGTCTTACTTTGCCAACTATGGCAAGCTGGAGTCGCAGATTTTGGTAGATGCTGTTGACTCTGCCAATTGAGAGGTTAGCATTTGGGTATTTATTAGGTGTGTGGTTGTGGGACGGTGAGATGTTTGCATGAGGATATACATTGAATATGTATGTCTTTACAGGTGTTTGCTTATGATGAATAATGAGTTATAGTGCTTGCTTGAATTAGTCTATTTTATTAAATTAGAGGAAAGGGTAAATGAGTATATTACAGGACTTTTGATTTGATAAGCACTTGTTTCAGACCATACATCTGAATCAGCCCAAGTGTAGTCAAAAGCAGAATCTGGATCAGCGACCACTGCCACACTTTGCTGTTGGCCTCTTCGCTGATATCCCGGAAAGCTTGTTCACGCTCCTTTACAGATAAAAATCGGTTAGTTCGTGAAAATCGTTGATAGATCAAACTCAAAGGTCCTTTCACCCATCTCAATCAGAACAACATACTCTAATAAGCGCCTGTTCCCTTTTGATCTCTTCCAGCTGCTGATTGAGCAGCCGCACCTTATCCAGCAGAGTCACTATGTTGTCTCTCCCTGTTGAGTCCAGCCTGCTTCTGTCTCCTTGGACAAAATCGACATGCAAACGTGCCATGCTTTTGGGATCAGCAAACCCCGTCGCAGATAAACAGATTTGGTGATCTCCAGACTCTGTGGCTGTGAATGTGAACTGGCCGTTGTAGTCCGATTCGGTTCTAGCAACTAAGTGATGATCATCAAAGTCCTCCTGTACCATTGTTAGCAATTGGAGGAAAGGAAATCACAAGACAGCTCTCGTTGAAAAACCATGAATGGAGTGTTTGAAATATTATCTCTCCCAAACTTCTTCTGCCCCTCATTCCCAAGCTGACTTACAGTTACAGTTATCGATATCGACACCTGCTTATTCCTGATGTACTTTTCGCTGTTTTTATCAAACTCCTCCACCAGGAATTGGCCCACGAGTAAACTACCCGCCGACAATTCTTCAGTGAAACATTTGGCCTCTCCCTGTTTCACGTAAATGTAGATAGCCAGCGTCTGTTGACTGAACAGCGCCAGCAGCACAAACGTGGGAAATATCACGCGCCTCAGACTTGATATGCTGAAAAGCTCCATTTTGTAGATACCCGAGTTGTTACTGTCAGTTTGGGTCTTGTGACGATCTGTGCATGTAAACAGCTCCTTCTAAGCCTCCAGATCAATGTTGTAGTAAGCAGACGTAGTGTACTTCGACGTCGGGGTTTTTCTGCCAGCAATCAATTTTTGTCTGATGAGTTCAGTATTTCACCAGTTTGATTCCTTTCTTTCTCGTTTCTTCTCGGGATAAAAGCAAGCACCGCTTTCAGTTTCTTTTCTTCATTCCTATCGGCTTTTTGACTTTTGTCTTAGGCTTCGGTGGGTCCAACAGGAAAAATGAGCCCGAGGATGCAAACACAAGGATGTTGAGTGATCTGCTCTTACTAACCACTTAACTAAACGATCTGACTGTGTTGATCTTTCAGAGAAGATTATTGATCGATTTCTGCCCTGAAACTTGAAAAAACCAGGCCTGAAATCTGGTAATAGCGGTTGAAGAGACGCGCAAAGGCCCGCAAAGGATCTTTTCAGTTTTCAGTTATTCCCAAAGGGGAAAGACACGATGCGGCTTTCGAGGAATTAGAGTTGATGCAAGAAACGGTGTGTTTATGCAAGGCACATGCGGGTTACTTCTGGGGCAGAAGGGTGGGCAGAGAGAAGGGAGACCGAAAGTTTCTCTTGCAGCAGATAGGCATATAATTTGAGTGACTAGAGTATGTTGATATGTGTTTCTGATTGCGTCTGTAGATTGAGGGCTGCCTAAAAACAATTTAATCAGTGCAGCTTGCGAGATCCGGAAAAAGCAGGTGTTGTTTGATATGACTGATTACTGAAATCAGCTAGCAAGAAATTAACTTCGTTCCGCATCAGTGTACATAAACCTAAACATAAGGGTGGGCATTGAAATGAAAGAGAAGATATGATCAAAGAGTTTTTGATTGGGGTAATTAAATATATTTGAGTATTGATATTTGGCAGATCAGATCAAATAGTAAGAGGCAATTGGGTTGCTCAGCTCCGCGGCGGAAACTCAAAAGACCCCAAATAACTCTATAATGGAGCACTGTAGTATCGACATTGAGAATCTAAAGCTGTATCTTCTCTACTCTTCTAGAGTCGTGGTGGAAAAGTAAACTGTACGACCTTGTTGAAGTTGTAGTACTCTAGAGAGTTCATGATCCTGGAACAATGGAAGCTGACACCGCATTACTGCGCCTTGCTCTTCAGCTTTTTCACCAGTACATTCACGTCCGTAGAAGCCTCTGCGGGCTGACTGTTCTTCTCCAGTCTCCGCTTTTTAGAATTCTCGGCAGGCTGATTGGAAACCTCCTTTGATGAGACGGCTGTGTTTGCTGCCTTCTTCTGCCGCCGGATGCTTCTCTCTTTCAGTAACTTGTCCATCACCTCCGTCTTCTTGAAACCAGGTCTGGTGGGATCAATAGCATAGTCGTGGTCCTCAAAGACAGCATTGAATCGGTCGTCCTTGAGATCCAGAGAGAAGTTGTCCTGCACCAACTCTGTATCAACCTTCTTTCTCTGTTTCGCCTTTACCTTCTTCAGTTTATTGATTTTCTCCTGCTTCATGATTTCCTTCAGATCGAAATGCTGTGTCTTCCTATCGTTGGTGCTGTCAAAATCTGTAACAATCTTCTCCAGCTGTTCTTGCTTTTCAGTAGCCTCTTCGTCATCTGACTGGTCCTTGCCCTTCTTCTGAGTCTGTTTGGCACTTTTAGCCTCAGCCTTTGCTTGCTTAATGCGCTCCAGTCTTTTCTTCCGTCGTTCTTTCTCCTTCAGTTTGTATCTCTCAATTGTCGTCAGCTCCTTCTCCTGCTGAGTCAATCCTGACACTTTTCCGTCTCCAATCTCGTCTCCCGAGTGTTCATTATTGGCCTCTGTCAAACCTGGTGTGAATGTTATTTCCATATCCACATCGTTGGCATCGTCATTGAAGGCATTGGCTCCCTTGCCATCCAACACTCCGCCCAGCTTCTCGCCCAGGATATTCCGGTACTTCTCCTTCAGTTTTTCCTTATCCTCTTCATCGCTGTCGTCGCTATCAGACGCCAGGTAAGCCTTAAAGTCCATTTCCTCAATCTCTTTCTTGCTAAATGCTCTTGTAGCCAGCTTTTGCCGTTCCACGGGGGTCTCGTCCCAAGTCAGCTTCACTTTCGAGTGATGCAGCGCGTCTGTAATGAACTGATTCGGCTCGTAGTTCACCGGCAGCTTGTCGCAGGAGTCCTTGATTTCAGAGTCATCAAATTCCGTGTCCTCCGGCACATAACGGATATCGAAAAAATTTGACGTGGATTCGTACTCCGTTCCGTCACAGTTGTCGTATATGGCTTTGGCAGTGTGGACAGAATCGCACTTGACAATCGCATAGTAGTATCTCAGTCGTTGCAGCTGGTATTTCCGCAGGAGATTTGTATCGTAATCCTCTTCAGCATTCCCCTCCTCGATAAGATCTTTCACTGTCAGCTCTTTGCTGTCCTCGCTGTGCTTTTTACTCTTTTTGGACTTCTTTTGGAAGATCTCTCGCGGCGGTCCTTCCACCTGTTCCTGGGCCATTCGCTGTTTTCCGTACTCGGAGGGGTAAATGGCAATGCGGATGATTCTGCCATTAGCTGGCACAAAAGAGCTGAATGTCGCCATCAAGTCAACCGACCGGACATTGTCCCAGTCCATGTTGACAACAGCAAGCGTATTTGTAGCATCTCCAGAAGGGACATTCACCTCGGGCCGCAGCTCTGTGTCAATTTCATCCCGGCCCCCCAAATTGGACTCATCGCTGCTGTCGCTGTCACTATCGCTATCGCTATCACTGTCGCTGTCGCTATCACTGTCATCGCTTTCCTCATCACTGCTTGATAGCAGAACTCTTCCTCTGGCAACATCGGCCATATCAATCTTGGGTTTTATGTCCTTCTCTTCACTTTCGCTTTCACTTCCGCTTTCACTTCCGCTTTCACTTCCGCTTTCACTTCCGCTTTCACTTCCGTTTTCACTTCCGCTTTCACTGTCTTCCTTATCGTCTTTGCTGGACTTTTCCTCCTCTTCGTCCTCCAGATTGTAATACTTGTCCAGCTCCTTCTGGCCAAGATCCTTCTTTATAGGTCTGCCGTACTTGTCGATCCCCACTTCCTGCTTGAATTCACCCTGAGCGATTTTGTTCTTGAAACGCTTGTCAATGCTGACTTTCAGGTTTTTCTTGCGGGGCAGGGCAAACCGAGGATCGGAATGCACTGAGGCAAACCGTTCATCGGTAGTCACGGGTTTCTTGCTCTCCGGCCTCTGAGGCTTCTGTGATTGGTTTTTAGCCATTTTCTAACTCACGCGGGGTTCAAAAGTTGTGTGTGCGATTAGATGTCTGATGATTATAGTAGGAGAGAAAAGAGAGGCTGATGACAGCAGGCAGGTTGGTTCAAAAGCGCGAATGTGGACCTTCCAGTGAGAGCAACTGGATGGGCTGATACAAAAAAAGAACTTTGACAAGTTTGGCTGGGAGATGCTGCACAATATTCGCGGTAGTTTTTCATATCATTTGCCATCAACCAAACTACATTCTTTGATTTCATGTTTTCCCATAGTAACTGAAAAAATAATCTTGTCTTTCCGGGCATAAAAACTTTCCTGTCCCATTACCAGGGGTGTAGAGCTTTTTTGGGCACTGAAATGTATTACGGAGAAGATAGGAACCTTTCGGATAACATAGCTTTATCGGGTGGGCCTGGGGACGTTGATGTTTGAGATTTCGCTAGAAGATGGAGAAATTGGAGATTATACATTGAGAAAATATATACATCTCTTTGGCGTATAGGACATTGATATAGAGAAATACTTGCCAGACTCAGGTACTGAAATGGCACGCAGATAGTAGCGCAGATGAGCCTTCCTGAACCTCCAACAGGGGGAGATGCAATGTTGTGTATGATGTGTGAATCCTCAATCATCGGTTTTGAGATGTCAAGAGTAAAGATCTTCTATGTTTAAATTAGTCACTCTCTAGAGGCTGTCTTTGTCGTCATCCCATTCAGGTATGGTATACTAGAGGTTGACGGGATAGACGCACAGGTTCTGGTAGAGGAATCCGCGTGATGCCTTTCGTTTCCTCAGGGTTGCCCTTTGCTTCATGATATCTGACAAGGATAGTGTTGGACTCGAACGGTTTGATGTTGCTGGAAACAGTTCCAACAGTAATGTGGGGTACTTTGTTCATGCATTGAATGGCTTGCAGCACCTCTGGTTTGACATCACTGTCTTCAGAGAAGAACCTGTCGATGCTACAAGCTATGCAGACTAGTTTCCCATCCCATGTAAAGATGTCTGTCATAGTAAGATCAGCATAAAGACCCTCTATCTTCTGAAACCCCTTTATTTTAGTCTCTGGGCCCTCACTGGAGTTCTTAGACTTTTGCAGTGATTTGAAAGCCAAATCCTTGAGTGTATTCCAACAAGCAGCGGCTGTAGGCGAAGTTTGTTTCAGGGCATTGCTGTGGATAAGCGTGACATGAAACTTGTCCTGTACTCTTTGGTTCTCCTTGAGAGCTTGCAGAGTTGGGTTTGCCTTCACCGCTTCGTTTGAGTTGATCAGCTCTAGTACTGAAGTTGTATCGACTGATATGCCGAAAAACGTAGCATTGACTTTCTGCTGTTCCAACTTCTTCTTCATCCTCTGCGCTCCTTTGACTTGAATGGATATCTCCGGTTTGAACTCTAGAGCTTTTTTGAATGCTTCATCGATTTGGGCTTCTGTGGGGATGAACGGCAAACAAGAGGGGTATTTCTCTTCCAGAGCCTTCAAAACAATGGACACGTTTCTTCTGCTGGATTCTTGCCCAGCTATGGACAGAGGTATAACCAAGTCAAACCGGCTATCGGGTTCCTTTTCTGGATTGACAGGAGTGTACCGTCTGATGAACCCCTCCATGATACTCTTGACCATTGCCTCTCCGTCTGAGACTTTGATAGACTGATGGTTATCTCCTCTAGCAAACACTCTGCTGTAGGTGATTTTCCTCAGTTCATTCAAGTCTATATCATCGGATAGGAAGTCGAGACAGACGAAACGCAGAGTGTTCCGCAACAGGGGATTCGCTTTGTCAAGAAGATCAGAGATTATCTGATTCCGTTCATTAGCCATGGAGTTGTTCCTATCAGCAAACACAAAACGATTCTCACCTGATAAGGCATTCAGAATATTCTGAACAAACTGCCCTCGCTTGGACTTACTGCCGGAGATATTATCGTTCTCCACATGGGCCCATCCGGGGAATAAGTTTGTGAGTGTTCTGGCGACGGTTGACTTGCCACAGCCAATTGTTGCGACCGGCACCAGCACGAACTTCATTTTCTCCACTGAAAGGTTGGCAAAGTCTTCCACCAGTTTGTTGTCTGCAAACTGCTCCAAAGACTCTTCCTGGATGATCTGACTGCCTGATTTGCCAATCGACTTGAGGAAATCTTCTCTCAAGCTGATGATTCCATGGCCGGCTCGGTAAGCCTCGGCCCTTTGAGGGTCCTTTGACAGACAGTTCACGGCAAATTGCAGATACAAAGTAGAGATCTTCACATGATCCTTGATTGTTATCTCCGAGGGTTGTTTCCCTGCTAGCCATGCCTTGGTCATCTCCCTCCATTGGCGGTACATCAAATATGGCTCTTCAAACTTGTATTTCCAGAAAAAGTCGTCGCCTTGATCATCCTTACACCTTATTACAAACCCCTCAATGCTTTTACCTTCAAAGCTTCCAGTCAAAGCGCATTTCTCCAGAAACTCTTTCAGTTCACCAAAGGCCTCTTTGATCAAATATGTCGTTTTGAAGAACCCAAACATGTCAGCAAACCTCGCCACTTCCTCACAGGGATATGTAACAAACTTAGCCGTATTGCAGTTCAGTCCGTGTAAATACAACCCAGCATTCTGTTTCCCATATGCAAGAACGTGTTCTTCGAATTCGTCATCACACAGTTCAAACACCGCTGTCGCATTCAACTGCAAAAGAGCTGCAGATAGGTTTTCCTTCGTCTGCCCGGCTGACTGGAGATGTCGCTCCAGATGCTGCATTCCAACATAGGAGTGTATTTTGCTGGGGTCTTTGCTATCATTTCCAGGCCCTGTGGAGTGCTTGGAACACACCACCAATTCGCCCGTGTCGGGGAAAGCAGAGACAAATATAATGCAGCCATTTTCCTTCAGTGACAGATAGTATGGGCCCTTTGTGTGTTTCTCCAGATGATCCCATTTGGTTTTGGCCACTTCTTCCACATTGAAGAATTTATCATATCCCCTCACCAAAATATGCGATTGACCGGTAGTTTCATCTTTGTAGGTGAAAAGACCCCTGGCTTGTGAAGGCAACTCATATTTAGGCCTCCCGTAGTCCCATTCGTCAAATTTCCAGGAGGACACTCGCCTTCCAGACCCCCAGGTGTCCAGGACCTGCTCTTTGGCTCTTCCCCGTTTGCCAGGCTTCAGTTTGGCTTCTTCCAAGCGGGCGACCAGTACGTCTGCCGATTCGTTCACGGACGGCTGTAAGGGTTTGAAGGGAAGCTGGAGTTCTGCAGGCATGTTACTCTAAAGACGCAATGTTCACGTGAGTAGGTATCGCCAGTTGCTGTCTGAATGAGGTCTCTTCGGTTGTTCACTGATGAACTAAGGGAGTGAAGCAATTGAACCAACAGACCGTATTCAATGAAGTAAAAGATAGTACGCTTTCAGCTGAGGTAATCGATCGATGTGCCGCTCAACAGTTGAAGCAACTTTCCTCTGTATTTCGAAGGATGCTGAAAGTATGTTTATTCCCAGAGGCTCTGAAATAGAAAGATGTAACAAAATGATAGATGTTTTCTCTGACTCATCTCCCAGTATTTTGATTCTTTCAATTTCTAGTGCCTTCGTTGTTTCGGCATCGCTGTGACGAAATGAGACCCGATGTTGGATTTCGGTGATAAGAGGAGGAAGCAGTCGAAATGGAGGAAGATGAGGTTTGTGAAAAACGGATATGATTGATTAAATTGAAGAGTCTGATAGATGCTATTCGCTAAGCTCTCTTACAAAATTGTCCTTTTCAAATTAAGCCGTCAGATGGGTATCATTCGCTCTGCTGGAAGAATGTTAGTTAGATTAGTCTGAATGTGTTAGGTTCGTTTGGGCTGGCAGTTTGTGTGATCACCGGTCGCCCTTGCTGATCTTCAGCTGCCCCCGCCGAGGCCACTTAGGTTGCAAAGTTATCACATTGAAGCACACCCAAGTTATTCAGGCACTATATACATTCAGAATATCAGAAGTCCTTGCCGCCAGGTGCCATCACTTCTACAAAAGACCTCATCATTTCCAAGGGGAGCTCATTTCTACCATAATTCTTCTTCGGAGCGAGCTGAAAATCTTCATCACGTAATCAGTTGACCAAACCTAGCTGAGATTACATAATCATCAATTTCAAGCTTTGCTATCATTTCCGCTATTCTGGCAGCGTTCCTGAAGAGATGAGAAACAGAAGGAGTACAGTCCTTCGAACGATTAATATCAGCAAGAAGTAGCTCATCACTGATTAATCAATAAGATCATTTAGTTCCCAACTATCGACTACTTTTATCTGCGGCTTTCCATACTTTGTACCCATCCTTTTCAATCCACACACAATCTACACTGATAGCCAAGTCATCTCGAGAACACCCCCCCAAGCTTCTTTTTTCCCATATCGGCGATAAACAACGATCTCTTTCAATCAAATCATACATACATACTGTGTTTACAGGATGATCGTATAAAGGGAAAGTACGGTAGAGCTTTTTTTGGATCTCATTGTAACGATAAACACTACTAGACATACCTAACACTGCTTAAGTGTTTTCTACTCGAGTCAGTTATTTAGAGAATGAGACGCCCAGTCTTCTGAAGACTCCCACTCCCACCCCACAACTGACCTTGTAAACATGAGTCTAGGGGTATACGAAAATATCAACATCGATGTTGATGCTGATGAAGCCGATATCAAGATTTTGGAGGACAATTTGTCTAAATGCGCCACGTTGTCTAAAGACCTTTCAACAAGACTCCAGGGCCTGTCGGCCAAAGCCTACAAATCTGAACGGGCCATTCGACCTCTGGCAATGGCCTCGGCTCAATTGAACATATACAATGGGAATGTGAATGCGTGTTTGAACCTTCTCTCCAGCATTGAGAGCTCGGCGAATTTGCTGAGGAAAAGTGAGAAAATCATCAAATTTAAGGCGCTGGAGGGGTCTGACTTGTCAGTAGTGGACAAAATAAGTACGGTGGGTTTGGCCAAATACCTGGCGGCAATCAACACGTGTCAGAAAGTCCGGGCGGACATGAAGGCGAGACAACTGGACAAGTCGTTTGCGCGCATCTTCAGAGATACGGAGAATCTCATCAACGCCGGGGAAAGCGTGATTCTGGAGTACTTCAAAGGTCTGATGGAGCTGGCCTCCAAAGACATTTTTGATCCTAAAAAAGTAATGGACGAAAGACGGCCATTCCCGTATCCGGACGATAATCTGCTTGAGCGGATCAAAACTGCTGCTCTTACAGTCTCCCAGACCCAGTTTGCATCCTCTGCTTCCAAGATTTATGTGGCAGAGCGGATCAAACTGACCTCTGAGTCCTTAAAGTTTGTGGTGCCGGCGTCTGTGAATAATCCCTCGATTCAACGAGTCCCCACCGAAGTGCATATTCAGGAGCTGGACACCTACAGTGAGTCTATTTTGGGGTTCCTATCAAATGAGTTACAGTTAGTGAAGGATCTGAAACAGCCTCTGGAGCTGTTCAAACCAGTAGCGGAATCTATTCTGGATGGATACTACAGCCTTGTTGCTAAAATGCTAAGGCTGGCCGAGTCCAAACTGGCTACGGAGGGTCTTTTGGTGTTTGAGATTTACAGATCAGCAACTGCGATAG
>JAKTWI010000287.1:0-33949 GCA_030561065.1 Sporopachydermia cereana | reverse complement strand
TAATAATTGTTCTTTACATTTTATATTGAATTAACTATTGGTTAAATATAAATTTGACGATTAAATTGAAGAGTTATCTATTGAGAGAAAACATATTAGCGAAAATAAAATGGAGTCCCTAGCTGGATTTCAAGATAATGCGCATAAACGTTTTTGCTGTTGCAGAAATTAATTTTTCAATTTTTGCAGCAACCCTGGTGAACATGTATATTTAACTAATGAGCAGTACGTCTTAGTGCATGAAGTGCGCTACCTATCAAATGGATTACATTTCGGCCATCATTTCGCTCCCCATTATTTTCTCCTATCTTTCCATTATTTTACCTATTCTTCCATCATTTTCACCTACTTTTCAATTCAATTCGGCCACAACCCCGCTCATGACATCCTACAGAGAGCTTCAGATTAAGATAATATAGATCACCCTCTTGAGAGCCCCTATCTCCCTACAAGATTGAACTCCAGAAACAGAAACAGCTGTCGAGACTCTTCGTTTTCTCTTTCCGAGCTCCAACTACCGCCAAATCGCCATGAAACTTAAGAGAACCGTGTGACACCGAGGTGTCCTCTAGTCTCTCTGGATTCGATATCGGAGACATTCAGGGCCGTTCACGGCAGTTCAACAGATCAGGATTCTCTCTCTATTCATCTCTGAGTTCTCTGGACTGGCATTCATTGACATATAATCATCTATGTTGAGTCAGTCTGGACATACCGTGCATTTTTATGGACATTAAAAGAACAGCAATTTCTTTTTTGTTTATCTTTTTTCTTCTTGTTGGTTTTACAGCTACTGTATCTTCAAATCAAGCTCAAAATCAAAGTGCCAGATTGCCTGTGTCCACGATGGCTGATTATATCAGAGCCAAGCCAGCGTCACATCGCATGGAAGTGTTGGAGTACGAAATGGCAAAGTAGCCAGATTGTAGACTTTGTATATCAGCAATCGGTAACTTGAAGGAAGGTTATGTGTGTATATATTGAGAGCCCGAAAACAGGAACCAAAACCAGATCAACCTATATGATAACAACCCAGAGGGACCTCAAAGTCGCTGAGTATTTCAGCTCTCTCCGTGGCTTCTGCTGAACCCATTAGCTCCTCCTGTGTTTGGATGATTCTTGGTATTGATAATTCTTGCTATTGCTGCCTTTACCGCCAAGCGAAGGTATCCCTACAACTTCCCATCTGAATTTCGATGCACCCTTATCGAGTTGTGCGCGCTTCGTCAAAAACCACTTTTGAGAGCAAAGAGCCTGGTTTCATTGTCAAATCATCAAGATCAGTAGGTCATCCTTATGAGTAGTCAGTGCAAGCAATGTATGGTACCAGACAACTTGAGGTCCGTGAGAGGGAGATACTGTTATCATGGCGAGAAGGGGTGAACATGATGGCGTTCACCTATGGTGACTTTTGCATATCTCCCGAGTAAATTTTTGTTTGTAGAGCTATATCGCATCTTATACAGGCAATGCCCTTTTATTTGAAAGGGCTTCAGTTGTTCATATCGGAGATAAAACCCCCTGGGAGCTTTCAAAATTGAGCACCAGCTGGCCACAGTAGCTACTCGTTAGTTGCCATATCGTATTTGCTGTAGCTTACTTGTCGCATAAATCTCTACAAAATGATCATGCTCAGGTTTTGAGCCTCAAGACATTGTCAATTTGTATGCAGGTTGTGCAGCCGTCTATCTATTTCACCCATGTATTGATGTTGTCAACCGGATTCCTCTTTAGCAGAGCCTGTGTGCAGTATATCGTGTTCACCTGTGTCGCAATATCTCTTTCATCCTTAGTTACCCGACATCTCAATAAGTAGTACAGCAGGAGTGTTTGGGGGAGTGTGGACTTTTTCACCCGCTTCAACCGCCTCAGCAGAAACTTAACATTTATTGACCTTCTTTCTTGGTGGCAGCGTCAGGCAGATTATCAGAGGTCTTTGCTGGTTTGAGGCAAGTGATCAGTTTTGATATGCCGTCGTGTTGCTTCAGCCGTTTGCCCAATGTTTCGATCTCCAACATCAACTCCGGCTGTGACTCACAAATCACCTTACTGCTGGCCTCGGGCAGCTCCAAAAGCAGTTCCACCGCCGGATCAACTACACTTTCGACATTCAGCACATGTTCGGCCCTTGTCAGCAGATCGAAAAACACCACCAACAGTTTTCCCAGCGTCTCATCCGAGAAAAGACGGTTGTGTCCTTGCGTCTTTTTGGCGTCAGAGACAGCAGGTTGCTTCACAGTCGCGATTCTGGATCTTTCGCTCCGCCATATCTTGGAGAATACATCAGCAGCATCCTGTAGCAGGTCTCCGTTCAGCGGCTCCTTCGCCTCAATAAGGAAAGTCACAACCTGCACAATGAAGGCAGCTTCTGCGGCTGCGTTCGCCAAAAGGGGATCGGAGCCGCCTCTCGGCTCTGTTTGCGTCAAAGTGGGGACTGACGACAGCAAAAACCTGCCGACTTTTGTAGCAGTGGTTTTGTCCGAGTCAGCCACCATCGCAAACACATCCTCAAGATGGCACGAATGCAAACAGTCCAAGGCACACAGAGTCGCCTCTATCTCCTCGTCCCATGGCTCTGGTGGCTCATCATTGAACCCCTTCAGATAACTAGACAGTGTTGAGAGGAAACTCTGGTCTTTGGTCTCATTGCGGCGAATGGTATACTGGGGCGTCACGTCAGGGAAAAAGCCCCCCTTCATTCGGGAGAAAGGCAGAATCCCTGGCGACAGAAGACGGTTTCGGAACAGACACAGAATGATCTCCACCACCTCCTTCCACCCCATATCTACCAGGTGTCCATTGCGGCTGATAGTGCGGAACAGCACAACCGTTGTGAGCTGACTCTTGAAGTTCATCCCCAGCCGAACAGCCGTCTGGGACACTGTGATCTCCGACCGGCGGCCCGACTCCTCAATCTCGATTTTCGTCGTCGGAATGACATCCCGGATCCCTGCGTTCTCCGACGCTTTCCGCTCTGCTTCCGTACGCGACAGCTCCCACATGTACTGCTGTCCTTCGTCAGTCAGACCTGTGGCGTCGGCCAGAACTCTCACCACCTCGTCAACCACAGACGAAAGGCCCTGGAATGCTGCCAGAGTGCTGCACTTGTCCAGAGCCGTCATTAGAGAGGCCATCACGTGATCGTCGGTGGCCGCCTCAAACACAGTGATAAAAGTAGTCAGCAGATACGGCCATATCATGGCAAACAGCGGCCGGTCAAACAGCACCAGCTCTTCCAGCGTCAGCTCGGCATTTGAAACCTGGCCGTTCCGCTGCTGGAGTCTTTCCGCCATTCTCACCTCCGAAATGAGGTTGTTCCACCGCTCTTCAAAGTACAGTTTGGAGTCGTTGTGGTCCTCGGGCATAACAATCTCCTTGTCTTTGATGGATTGGTATATTTTCTCCAGATACCAGGCGGGGAAGTCCTGGCCTTTGTACACCCCGCGGAGATTGTTCTTGTACTCGGCCAGCGACATGTGTTTCTTGATCCGGGGATTGTGGAGGTCGGTGTTGAGGAGAATGATACTGTACGAAAGGACAAAAACCGCATCGGCATCATCCACAAAGAACTTCTCCCTCGGCTCTGTCGCATCCTCCTCCGTTGCTGTGACATCCTCTTTATCCGCTCTTACAGATGTCCCCAAAGTTGTGTCTGTGTCCACATCCGCCTTCCAACACTCCACATATCTGTTGCCAAAACACTCCACAATCCGCTCAATCTGCTGGGACTCTCCGGGGAGTCTGAAGCTGCGCAGCAAAACTCTGAGCGCTTCGTCTACCCGGAGGCCGGAGAAGTCGAATTTGGACAGAAACAGCCTCAGCAGCTCGGCGTTTTTCGGCTTCGACAGGTAAATCCCCAGCTGCTTCTTGTCAATGCGGGCCGATTTGGTGTAGAAGAAATCGGCCACGGCATTCAGATCCGAGGCTGAGGAAATGAACCCGTGTTCCTCCAGCTTTTTCAGCCCTTCGGGGATTGACTCGTTCAGGGCATTTGTGCACACAATGAACAGAGTCTTCAAATCCCGGTTGGCAATAGTCTCGCTGACTTTAGCCTTTGCCCCGCTGCTTATTCCCAATTGGGAAATACTTCCCGCGCCAAGCCGCCGTTCCCCCACCTCCGCCTCCGCTTCCGTCTCCGCCTCCTCCCCCTCATCCCACAAACTCCGATTCCCGTACAACTTCTGGTACTTCCGCATCCGCTCCGTCATCGCCTCCAGCACCGACACCAGCCCGTCCAAACACACCGGCGGCGTCGACTCCGTCGTCCAGTAAACAGCGTCCGGCTGCGAGTGCCGGCTGAGGAACTTAACTGTGTTGAGACACAGATCGGAACGGTCCAAATCACAGTCATAGTGTATAAACAAATGAGAGAAGAAAGTAGGATTGAGCGTCCAAAGCAGGGAAAGCGAGTCTATCAGCAGCTCCTTAACAGCAGGGGTTCTGTTGTTAGGATGAGCAGGCATAGACAAGCTCGACGACGGACGGGAAGGCCGAGATATGCGGGATGCCTCCGGAAGCAGCAGACTGGTGCGGGAGCTGTTTACAGAGGACGGAATGGGAGACTCGCCGTCCCGCAGGGGGGGTTTCTTGCTATCGTAACGGCTGCTGGCCAGACCCAAAGGGTCCAGGGACTCTAAATCGCCAGGGTAGATGCCCCGCATCAGCACCTGCAGCCCCATTTCAAACTGCAGCCGCAGTTCCTCGTGCAGGCAGGAAAACAGCGTGACAAATATCTTCAGGGCACCGGACAAAAGCACGGGACTGCTTTCGGACGCCTCAATAATCTGAATCACGTTTTTACACAGCGTGTCGGACACCAAACTCATCAGGGACGGGAAGCGGCGGAACTCGGCGCCGGCGATTTCCAGAGCTGTGTTGACCAGCGCCAGGGCCAGCACGCGGGTGGACTCCATGTGGTGGAGCTGGTTGGTGGTGGCGAGCATGGACAGGAGGGTGGCGAAGATCTCGCGGATGGCGGCGATGCCGTAGGGTTTCACGTGCTGCTGAGGCGTTTTCGGGTCGGGCCGAGGTGGTGCTTTCATTGGGGAGGCTGTTACTTCGGCAGTTGCCGAGGCAACTGGTTCGGTAGTCATTTCGGCGGTGGAGTTTGGGTTTGGCGATTTCGGCCTGTCGGAATATCCCGGTCCGGTTCCGTTGCCCGATCCGGTAAGTGCCGACTCTACTTCCGGTGCTGGTGCCGCTTCCGCAAATTCCCCTTTCGGACTTAGGGCAGGCCCCGCCTTCTCTTCCGCCTTCTCATTCGCCGTTTCACTGCCCTTCTCCGTCAAATCAACCCTGCTTCCGTTCTCGCTGTCGGAGAACAGCACGTCTTTGATATCCGGCTCCGCCACCTCCGCGCCCAGAGCCACAATCTCCGGCTCCATGTCCCGCAGCCGCGAGAAGATCACCACCACAATGTTCAGCATGGCCATCTCGGCAGCCTTCCGCATGACTTCGCTGCGCCGCTTGTTGCATGCCAAGGAGAGACACGTCTGCACCACCTCAAACACAATCTCGTCCGGCAGCAGCGGGCCGAGCTCGGGTGAACAGATGATCGATTCCAGCAGCCGCAGCACTTTCAGCAGCACGGCGTCGTCCTGCGACTGTTCCGCGGCCTCAAAGCGGCAGTTGGTCAGCGCAGACACAAAATGCGGCAGCACCCCCGCCAGCTGCTGCCGCGCACAGGCGCCAGGGACTATTTTATACGCCAGGAACTTATTCACGGAACTGAGGCCCAAAGAGGTAATGTAGCCGGTAGTAGAGGAGGAGCGGATCAGCAGCAAAAACGGCTGCAGCACTGTGAGCAGCTCAATTTCCTCAAGCGACTCCACTTGCAGCAGCATCTGCCGCAATTGGACAAATCCCGACAGCAGCGGAGATTTGACATCGCTGGCTGCCGAGCCGCCGGCCGGCTGGGCCCCCCGATGGGACAGTTTGCCGAACAGGAGCCGGCCGCCCACAACGTCGTCGTCGGTAAACAGATCCGACGTTGTGCTGGAGAAGATCGCCGCCACACCGGCCCCAAGCCATCGCGACTGCTTGCGCATAGCCGATATGATTGTAGTGCATTCGTTGATCACCAAAGCCACAGGGTTGACAGACACGGGTGGAGATCGACTCGGAGGGCCCGGAGGGCCTGGCGGGCCCGAAAGGCCGAAGGGGCTTGCCGACAAGCCGCCTGTCATTTGCGGAGTACCAAAGGGCAGAAAGGGGCTTTGAGGTTTCGTGTTTGGGCTTGTGACAATACGCGACGCCAGGTGTTATGATTTGCAGGCCACCAGAGCAGCTGCAGGCAATGAGGAGAGGTGGGAGGGTCCTGTGTTGCCGCTTGTTTCCGGTGATGCCGGTAATTCTGTTTCAGTGTGTGGGTAGTTTTGAGCGTTATATTTTCCCTCTTTGTAGATATCAAATGCACATTCCGTTGTAATTCGCATTGTTATTTCCATTGGTATTTACACGTTGAAGCCTCTCAGGTCCTTCAGTGCGCCTGGCGGTGGGGCGTGTGGTGATGATGTAATCATATTTGCTGGCATCATCTCGCCCACCAAAGGAGGGTGGAGGGAGGGAGACGTGAGGTTGCTAAGGAGGGAGACGCGAGGGGAGAAACAGGAGGTTGAGGCTCAATCGTCATATTTTGTATGTTCTTCCAGCGTGACTTGGAGTTGCGGACTGGAAAATTGGCTTGTATGGATTGTACATCCCGCTTGATATTCTCCGAAGTGCACGCTGATGTGTGCCAGAGGTTGCACTGATGGAAGGCACTATATGCATATTGTGCATTCACCTGCATGTTATTGCATGTATGAACGGTGAGCTCGCTGAGTGCACAGAATATCCGAGAGTTGATGATGATAATTCGGATAGTTGAGTGTTGAGAGAATATAGGGAGTTTTGTGAGGGTAGTAGAATTTTCTATGTCTGTTTGTATTTGCTCTGGTCGGCCATTGTCTCAGACAACAGGTCTAAGACAATTTGTCTGAAACCCCCTAACAGCGAGCTGCCTGCACACCAGTTCGATGCTGCATATGCAGGCGAGTTTCCAGCTTACTTATGATCTCGAAAATCAGGCATTTGGTGAGAAACAAAGAAAAGAACTATTAGCGAGCTATTGAAGGATTAAGAAATGAACATAGGAAATATCGGTCGACTGGCTCGAACAATCAACTCGAAGAGACTGGTCTATTGTCAAGGAAACACCCAAAACAAAATCCCCCATCCGCTGAATTACCAGCAAACTACAGTCGCATCTACAAGCATACTCCCAGATTCCCCACCACATCTGCCAATGGTAAATGCAGAGAGAAACAAGGCCAATGTCTCATCGTAAATGTTCCAATTCTCTCATCTAAAACGCCAAACATGTGTAACAACATCGTATGGCTCCAGCGACTCATATGGCAAGAGAAACCGCTGCCGATAACTACCATCGAGCTCACTCAAAGAACTCTCTCCGGCTATGCAACAGCAACCTCATATCACACTTCTGTGACCACGCCAAACAACACCTTCCCCACAGTTAGCAGCAGCAAACGCCCACAAACCCAGGAAAGCCCATCGACGCGTATCGACACGTGGGGACACGTACAAATACAGCATTTCTTCCCACCCTTCGCGTCTCAACACAACCAGCTGCATCAACAGACCCTCCCCAACAACAGCACATTCATGCAAACAGGTAAATTCTCCCCCTTTGAGCCTAAAACCCAAAAGGATTCGACGGCGTCGCATTGGACAGATTCGCCCGCCGGCCAGTAGGAGTCGGCTGCAGCTCAGTCTGAGACCCAAAAGACACAGGCGGCGGCGGGCCGGTCGGCTGGGCCATCAGCCCGCCTGCGCCCGGCTGGGACGGATATGCCGCCAGCGGGTTGGCCGGCATAAACCCGCTCCCGCTGCCAAAGCCGAATCCGGTCGTTTGGGGCTGCAGCTGCCCCGGCATTGTCTGCATGCCACCCGTTTGAGAGTTCATTTGGGGGTTCATCAGACCCGATTGGGGCTGATATCCCATCGGAGCAGCCATTGGAGTAGCCATTGGAGCAGCCACTGGAGCCGCATTGAACCCCGCGCCAGGGCCCATAGCCCCGGTAGCCATCATGGGGTACCCCACATTGGACACAGGCATCCCCGTGCCCATTCCGCCCATTCCGGTCATTCCGCCCATTCCGCCCATTCCGCCCATTCCGTTCATGCCGCCAAGACTCAGATTCTGCATCATGCCGGTCATGTTGGCAACTCCGCCGGTCATCACCGGCATCTGCATTCCCATTTGGGCCGGCTGGCCGGTGATCATAGCCCCAAACTGGCTTTGCGGCTGGAACCCAGTCACCTGACCAAACACGGGGCCAGAGGCAGACCCTGCCAGACCCCCCGTCTGTTGCCGAGCTAAGCCTCCGGGTCCTCCGGTGAGTCCTCCGGTGAGTCCTCCGGTGAGTCCCCCGGTGAGTCCTCCGGATAATCCCGGAGTGACTGTTCCGGGAACGCCTCCAGTGATTTGGCTGACTAGCCCACCCGTAGGCTGCCGCGCCAGTCCTCCGGTGATTTGCGCCGCCAGCCCTCCGGTGGGCTGTACGGAAAGACCGCCGGTAATCTGACTGTACAGAGTGGCCCCTGTAGGCTGCACCGACAGCGGAGTGGCGTACTGATCCCCGAACGGGTCTCCGCCCGTCGGCATGGAAATCAAATACCCGGAACCCGTTTTCTGGGCCGGCAGAATGCCGTTCGGCGTCACAAGGACGCCGCCGGTGGTCTGCGGGGCCAGCGGCGCCGGTCCAGTAGCCACAGGGACAAGCAACGGAGCCTTTGCGGATGATCCGCTGGCCCCACTGGCTCCGCCGGCTCCGCCGCTTGTGGCTCCGCCCGAGCGGCCTGTCTTTGTGGGGCTCAGCGGCTCCATATCCAGCAGATCCGCCAGGGCGCCGGAGGCCGGAAGTGCCGCCGCTGCCGCTTCCGTCTTCTTCGGCTGCGGAGTTTCCTTTTCCGGCACCGGCGGCGGCGCCGAAACGGCCGGTTTCGGCTCCTCCGACGGGCGGTTGTAGCTGGCGGCGTCGGTGCTGCCGGTGGCCTGGGCCGTCGGCCGCACCGTCCACGCGTCGTCCTCAAACCCGTCGTCATCGAACTTCGGCTCGGCTTTCGGAGCCGCCGGGCGCGGCTCGGATGCCGCCGGCTCGGCAGCGGCAAGTCCCAAAGAGGAAACCGATCCGCCGACCGACCCGTCGGGCCGAGACCCGTCACTCCGGTTGTTTTTTAGCTCGCCGGCAGGGCCAGTAAACAAACCTCCGTTACCGGCTCCGTTGCCGGCCCCGTTGCCGGCTCCGTTGCCGTCGGCGTTCTCGGCACTCCCGCGGCCGAACTTCTTATCCAGGAATTTGGTAACCCGGAGAATGTCGCCCTCCCGCAGGCCCAAAGTCCGTAACACCGAAGTATTAATGTCCGGAAGAATACTCTCATCCATCTGCTCCCGCTCGAAATTAAGAGCATATCGCTGGCAGTTGTTGACGTCAACTCCGCAGCCAAGGAAGAACTCAAACCAATCGTAGCCCGGGTTGGTCTGCGACACGTAGTGAGGCCGGGCGGGCCGAGCCGGTTTTGCCGGCGGCCCACTGGGGGCCGGCGAGTCTCTTCCGTCGGCTCTGTCCGGTGTGTTCCGCTCCCGCTCCCGTTCCCGTTCCCGTTCTCTTTCCCGTTCTCTTTCCCGGTTCCGCTCTCTTTCCCTGTCACGTTCTAGTTCTCTATTACGTGTTCTTTCCCTCTCTCTTTCCCTCTCCCGTTCTCTGTCTTTATCTTTAGAGCGGGTTTGCTCCTTCTTCCCGCGCGCGAAATCCAATTTCTCCCCCGTCTTCCGCTCCACAAATTCCAAATCCTCGGCCGACAGTTTCTGAGCCGCCACGGCAATTTTCACGCCGTTCTCTTTGTGGAGATGGACTTTGCCGTCCACATAGCCCAGAAACTGGGCGTTTACTTTAAACGTCCCCGTGCGGTCGGTCCAGGTGCGGAGTTTGCGGCTGTCCGGCAGCTCGCGCCGCAGTTTGTCCCGCGTCTTCTCCTTTTCCCGCTCCTCTTTCCCCTTTCGGGACTTGCTGCGGGACAGGATGGACATGGACCGCTTGCGGACAGACTTGTCCTTCACAATGTCCGAGTCGCCGTCCGAGCGGAGCTCCGAGGCGCGCCGGGAGTGGCGGCTGGCGGCGGCGGACGCGCCCGCTTTGCTGCCGCTTTTGCGCGGGCCGGCCGCCGCTTCCGACACCGACGGCAGCACCTCAATATAGTTGCTCGGCACCACGCCTTCCTGGCCTGTCCGGGAAGACCGCACCATCCACCATTCGGACGACTTTTTATCGTCCAGAATGTACACAGTTTCACCCTCAAGCAAATCCACTTCGTCGTCTCCTTCCGCTCGGAAATCATACAGAGCCTTGCCCGATTTCAGCGAGCCGGATTTGGACGCCACCATTACCTCTTTGAGCCCGGCGGCGTTTGCCGCGCCCCGCACTTCGCCGAGGGTCTCGGCAATCTCGGCAGCCAGGTCTTTGGACGAGCAGTACAAATCGAGGCTCCGGCCCGGGTTCTGGAAGTCCAGAAACAGGTGCTTCTTCTCGGGAGAGTAGTACACGAGATCCTGGGCGGCCCATTTCTGTGGTGCCGAGTCGGAGCCCGAAGCGGCAGTGTACCCGGCGGGGGAGAACCATATGTACCCGTCGGACACTCCCAGAGTGCATTTTTTCTTCTTCCGGCCGTCCACCTCAGCCAGTTCCCAGGAGAAGAAAGCGGAAGAGGAGGCCGGATTGGCGTCCTGGGTGGCCTGGGCCGGTCTTCTCGGCTTTGCCGGACTGCGCTCGGGCAGATCCGCCGGCGGCTCTTCCGTATCCGAGTCCTCGGCACGGAGATTGCTGTCCGAGCGCTGCGGGCGCTGCGGGGGTGGCGGGAAGGCTGTGGCGTCAACGGTTCCGTACGCCTGGGCGGTGGAAGTCACGGTACCGGAAGGCTCGGCAGACGGCAGCGGATAAGCCGACGGAGCCGACGGAGCCGCCGCGTATGTCTCTGCCGGCTGGGCCGGCTGTGCCGTTTGTGACGTTCCGAGGGGCCCCATCTCAATGTAGTTTGACGGCACAAAGCCAAACTCCTCGTTGCGCAGGCCGACCAGAATCCAGTCGGGATCCTCGGCATCGTAGACCTCAAAGACGTCGTTCTCCACAAATGACAGTTCCTCTTCCGTCTGCTTGTCATAGTCGTACAAAGCCCGAGCCTGCGCCACAGGAGTGGCGGGGGTAATGTATGTGCGGGGCACAATGCCGGAAGGCTCTTCCACGTCATTGCCAATCATCCGCTTCTTCACCAGCCACCAGTCGTCGACCTGCGACTTCTCCAGCAGATACAGCAGGTCGCCTTCCTGGATTGTCAGCTCCTTGTCTGTTTGGGCAGTGTAGCCGTAGAGGGCCACATACACCCCGATAAACAGAGACGGCATGATGGATAGGGAGGATTAGTATGGGAAGTTGATAGGAAGGGAGGGACCCTGGCGCTTCAATTGCAGACTCCCTAAAGCTTCAGTAGGGAATAGCAGCCTGAGATGCGGCGATGGAGTGAAAACGCTTGATTGATCAATTGGCTACCACCAGGCAGGCGTTCCATATATCCTGCTAGCTGTTTGGAGATCATCCGCTAATTGCTGTAAACAGAGGAGCAATCAGGATGCAGAAAGGACGATCAATACGCCAGCCGGGAGATGCTCGGTAGTTCTTCCGGGCAGGGAGAAATATGCCGAGATTGCATGTCAGGAGCGGCCGGAGTCGGGCCGATTTGCAGGCTAAACAAGCAGCTTCGGATCCCGAGAACGGATAGTTGAGGGGCTTAACAAACACTGCTGAGCGGCAGGCAGGAAGGAGTGTTAGGGGCAGGGGATTGTTGATTATGTGATGATTTAATAGGGGCAGGGTTTGTGTGTGGGTGTTTGTGGGAGGGGGAGGCGGGAGATTGGGATGTGGGTGGAGGGGGGATGGGAGTTGGGACGGGAGGGGAGGAGGTGCGAAGGAGGGGAAGAGATTGTGATATTTTGATATCTGTTGAGAATTGATACAAAGTAGAGAGGATGCTAGGTTTTTGTGATTGTCTTTGAGTACTCCTTCTCTTCTTTATTACTCCATCAGAGTTACACTTTGTATATGGTTCTACTCCTACGATAGCTTCTACTGTTATCAGTCCACGCACTATGAAAACTTTATTTCACAGCTGCATATTATTGCATGTTACTCTGACTATCGTCAAGACTAGAATTTCAGCATTATGGAAGTTTGTTCACTATAGGTAACATAGGAAACTCTTCATGACTCTATACAATTATGTCAGACAGCGAAAAAGTTATAAAGAAGATGGCTGAAACCATATAATGACAGCAAAGTCTCTCCCATATATGGAGGTGACATTCACTGAGAACACAATAAACTTTCTCTCGCATGAAGGATACATTATCACGCATGAGAATTATTGGCTATCATACTTCTCCATGGATGAGAGAGCAAGAAGTAGAGCAAGAAGTAGAGCAAGAAGTAGAGCAAGAGGTAGAGCAAGAAGTGACTGAAGATAATTGATGATATTATGTTGTATCACATGGGTTGTTGACTGTATTTGTACTGGAGTATGTGTACAGAAAATTGGTGTATGGGAGGGGTTGTTTTGAGAGAGGTTACTTAGAGCGCAACGAGATGTTCACCCGAGGCTAGATTGAAAAGGATGAGCTCAGAAAGATAAGGGCGATGTGATTTTCCATGGTAGAAAGATGAGGGTGAAATCATAATAACTGAGTGCCTGTAGTTGAATAGGCTCTGGGGGTTCAGAGCTCTGACATTTTGGGTGATTAAATGAGAGCTGTGGCTGGAGATGTATGAAACTGTAAGGATGATTGGCAATTGAGAGATTGTGATTGATCATTACGAGTAGAAGGAAACTATAAGATTGAAGAGGGTTGTCTAGACTCATCATGGAAGATGGTGGGGGTGGGTAGGTTGGAGTATGACTCTGAGGCCCAGAAAGACGCTATACAAGTATCGGAGAGATCGGAGCAGAGATCGGAGGTATTCGCGGGTCTACGGCTCAGCGGCTAACAATCTTCACTCTTGGTCCAAACATATACATTCATTAGCTCATCCCTCGTACCAATATCCAAAACCTCACATTCCACCTAATAGCAGCTGTAACCATAAACCGACCACACATCCCCAGAGCCGCAATACAACTCTACTCCGTCTTCTTGCCCTTGAATTGGGCAATATGGGCCTCGGCAATCTTGTTCATCTTCCACTGCAGATCCTTGCGGAACCCCAGGGCAAACAGAATCTCAAACACAACAAAATATGGCGCCAGAACCAAAGCCTGGACCAGATTATCCAGCAGAGCGGGGGCCCGTTTCTCGAAAACGCCATGGCTCATAAACTGCATCAGCCAGCCAACAACAAACACTATGGTGGCAATCTGATTTACAGAAAAGCTCTCAACACCAACAAACGGCAAAGAAACATCGTACTTCACCAGAGGCGTGGTGAAATGAATCAGCGTAGTCACCTTGACAGCATACAGTATCAACACAGGCGCCAGCACCATCCCCAGAGTGTCCAAGTATATGTAGAACAAGGCATAGGCCATGCTGGCCAGGGAGCCGAGATTGAGGTATGGATTGTCGGCCACAGCAATGTTGGTGGCCAGGGCTATACTGGAGAAGTATATCAGGGGAACAAACACCACGTGCACCAGCACGTTGACTGGGTTGTGATGGTACGCTCTGTAGAACGCCAGCTGTTCCTCAAGCCTCATTGTAAAGGGTATATGAGAGGTAGCTGTTGATGGTTCACAAGGTCAGTAATGAGTAAGTGATGTGAGTTGAGTGATTTGTGGGATGAATGACTGTGCGAGTTTGGTGACTTTGTAGGTTTGGTGATGTTGTGGTATATGGTGAGTTAGGTACATTCAGAGGTCTTCAATATTATGAAAGGACATTTCTCTCGAAATAATCCAATATTGCAATTGAACGCAGAACGTCATTCTTTGGCGATGAGCCGTAAGGGCTGAATAGATCGCTCCAGTATGGGTCATGTGATACGCATTGACTCCTATTGGCTGCCAGAAAGGTGCTTCACGATCTCGAGATTGTTATGAGATGAGAGAGAAGAGATGTATAATAATATTGCTGGAGATTGTTGAGGGTGTAGAAATGGATGACTCTTTGCTTGGGCTCGGAGTTGTGAAATGGTGAAAAGGGTGCAAAAGGCAGACAGGCCACCTCACAAGTAACAGTTTGCGGTTCACAGGAATACTGGAGAAGGGCTTAAGGATCACACAATATTGGATGTTCGGTAGAATCCGAAGTACGAAACGCTGCCTGTGATCATTGCACATTACAAGTAAGACCGCAACGTCTGGCTGATACTAAAAATTGCAAAGAACATCTGGAGCACTTCTGAGTCAACATTCATTGTTATCTATAGTAGCCACGGGTGTTACCACTGGAGGGACCACCCAACATCTCAGTAAGATCATCAGGACAATTGCATGAACTTTTCAGCTGTGTCCCACTTATCAATTTGTAAAAACGTGCTTTGTAACTGAGAAAACTAAGATTCGATCAACATTCCCGTCTCCAACTCCTCTCTTTATAAGTAATAATAACTGGGATTATGAGATGCAGGTTTCACTACGAAAATGCGATTGTTCTCCAATAAGGTTTCCACGACTGAAACTGACCCCTTTTCGGAAAAAAAGCGTCCCTGAAACTACGACTAAATCTGAGGCGGAAGTGCGTTATGTTCAGCTGAATGCGAAGCAGAATGTGTGCTACAGCTAGCCTGGTGAGCATCAACTCACTACTCTAAACAAACAATTATAGCCAAGCTTTTAGTACCTCTTAGATACCTTATTTCATCTCTCCTTGCACACATGAAGCCCGCCGCCCTTCTGACCAACACTCAAACCTTATACCAAAGTTGCATAAAACCGGAACTCTATTCACCATCAACAGTGAATTTCATGTCGGCGGGGAGCTATAAACCCAGTCAATTGGCCTTCAGGGACTGCTGAATGTTTATCTCCTACTCAGGGTAGTCAATTAAGACAGAAACCAATCAATCAGCCTATCACCAAAACCCCAAATCACCTTCCAATTACACCCAAAATGAGCAAGAAAACACCGTTCGCCAATCCCTTCAATGGCCAGGGGTATCTGGAGGGATTCCACTACCGCTCAGTGTATGAATGGATCATTCTGGAGCTGGAAGCAGAGATAGAAAGCAAACCCAACTGGTGGCTGAAGCTGGAAGACGGGAAAATTGCAGGGAAATGGGCGCAGGAAATGAAGCAGCTCCTGCTGGAAAGACGCGATGCCAACCTGCAAGAGGAACAGAAACAGCTGGAAAAGGCAAAGGCAAATGGGAGTGAAAACATCCCAATCAACACCTACGAGCTGCCTCATTTCCCTGGTGACTATATTGACAGGATCGTCTCCTTCACTCTCCAGGACTTGAAACAGTGGAAATCACTCGTCAGACCCTCCCTGAAGGGACATTTCGCTCCTGTCCTGTTTGACGGCAAAGTGTTCAAAGGATGGCCAGGAATTGTTCCCCCAGAAGAGAAAAACTCACTCAAGGAACAGGTCTCCCAGTATCTCTCCAGTCTGGGTGGCAGCGAACACTACGACTATCATCCAGGGTCCAATAACCAGGTGCTGGACATTGTGCATCCTTCTCTGTATATGCTGCAGTACGACAAGACTGTTGTGCTTAAGGAAGACGATCCCAATGCTGTGGAGATTGTGAGGTATGATGAAGCAAAACTAAAAGGTAACAACATCAAACCCTTCTACCACTCAGCAGCCACTTCCAAGAGATTCCAGTGGTTGCCGTCCGACATGGCCCTAACCCCTGAGGTACAGTACACTTCCTATATCAACAATCTGGATCCTGTCAGGTTTGAGCCGTTGTATAAAACTTTGGGCCAAATATTTGGCCGCCTGCTGCCAGGCATAAATGCCGCTTTGAGCATAAACGCCTCTAAGGAGTACGCGAGGAAGGAATTCGGGTTCCAATACTACAAAAAGGAGTACCAGGATAGAATTGATGCCGCCCAAGAGAAGGACGATTGGGACGAGTTTGAGGAGATTCAGGACTTACGAACCCAAAGCGATTTCATTGACTTACTCCCCGAGCCGTCAAAAATGCCCGATTGGGTACCATTTTCCTTGGAAAAAGGCACTGCCGAATTCCCCCTAAAGGGCAATATAAAAGTGATCACCAAACTGGCCACCATTGAACTGACTCCGGAAAACCCTTCCTACCCTGGAGGCTCGTGGCATATTGAAGGAGCCTCCAACGAAGACATTATCGCCACTGCTATCTACTACTACGAGTCAGAAAACATTTCCGAGTCAAGACTGTCTTTCAGAGGCATGTTGGCTGATCCGCCCTACGAACAGGGCGACGAGTTTGCCTGTCGATTCATTTGGGAATGTGAAGACGGAAAGCCAATGGTGAGGAACCTCGGCAGCATTCAGTGTTTGGAAGACCATGCCGTGATATTCCCAAACTCCTTACAGCACAGAGTTGAGCCCTTTGAGCTGCTGGACAAGACAAAACCAGGGAAACGCTCTATTGTGTGTTACTTCATTGTCGATCCCTATAATGAGTATACAGTCAGTACCAGCCGGGTGCCCCCGCAACAGAGCGACTGGTGGAACAGGTACGAGTTCAGTGGGGAGGTGTTGCCGCAGGATTCTCCTGTTATTGCAAACTTCAAGCATTTGCTCAGTAGGGACGTGAAACAGAAAGTAGCCGAGCTGTCGCCAAACAGATGGACGGAGGAGTATGCAAAGCAAATGCGGGAGGAGCTGATGCAGGAACGCTCAGCCATGCCAGAGGATTTGTACGATGCGCCCTACTATAGAAACTTTTCCTTGTGCGAACATTAGGTGGATGATGAGGAGGAAGGCCTAGGCAATTGCCACAGGCTGGACAAATGTCTCATTGCGGTGATTGACATTTTATTCTTTTTTTGCCTCAGATATATTAGGCCCTGTCGATGTTCAATGAAGGGGCGGTTTGACGAGACTTATGAGAACCGAGATGTGTGTTTTGCGATGTACAGTAGAAAGGACAGTGTGGCTGGGGCGCGCCGGCAATAGGAGGTCGAGACTCAGATCCCCGCTGGAAGTCTTGTCTTTGCCGTCAGAGTCTGTCATCATGCCCGGAACGAAAGCGTTTATCTCTCCAGAAACACTTGTATTATACATGGCCGCCACATGTGCAGCGAGGGCACTTCCATACTTGCGGGGTGAAAAGGAATAGAGCTGCAGAGCAAGCTGTTTCGGCAGTTGACCTTGGCAGATTCTATCTCTTACTTTACACCTTTTTATATTGCGGATGCTTGCAGTTTTTTCTTCGCTCATGTGGCTCACCCGCTGCTGAGCCACCAGAGTCATGTGACGCGCCACCAGGCCATGCCCCTCTAAATGGGAGAATGGAGCTGGCACAAGTGTGGCTGCTGGTGGCGCATTATCTGCGCCTGAGCCCCCGGCATACCTCGGCAAACCTCGGCGTGGCTGACGCTAGGCGGCCCTAGTGAGGTCTCTTAGGGAGCTCAACGACACGGTAAATGCACTCTAGTGACTAAAAGTACCGACTGAGAGCGACTAGCGACTAAGAGTATCCTTACACTGTTACAACATGCCTATTTCAGTAGATGAGTGTTAATGTAGTGTACATCTCTATCCTCACATAACCCCTTGACCTGTTATGCATTGCCCTGTGGTTGTGCTGCATCCTTGCCGTCATCTCTCCTAATCCTCTCCATTATCCCATTGCTATGTACCGTCTGTGCACCCACTCATCAGCATCCCGTCAGCTTGTTCTTGGGCATGGAATACCCGGCCATCTTCCAACTCGTGAGATTGAAGTTCGAATAGGCATTCAGATGGTTCTGAATGTACTCCGAAGTGGGGTAGCCCGGAGGATCGCACGTCAAACTCTCCTTGCCGGGCGGCTGGTACAGCCGCACATAGTCAATCCGCATCGTGGCCGGGAATGACAGCCCCGCCCAGTTGATGTACGCCCAGTTGTTGGAGATACCGAGATTGAGAATAATAGACATGGGCTCTTTGGAGATGGGCCGCCAGCCGATATTCCCGTCCGGATGCAGCGCAGTGCCCTCCAAAGTGAACGTGGGGTCCTTCCCCACAAACCACCTGATGTATCCGTCTCTGCCGCTCGTGTACTCAAAGCCATAGTCCTGGTACGCCGGCTTTACGTCTCCGTACGTGTACTCATACCACTGCGGGTTCAAAGTGGAGACGCCCGACACAGCCTGTTGGAAGGGACCGCCGGCATACGTGTTCATAGCCGTGGTGGACGTGTTGTGCAGCTGAATAAACTCATAGTCTGGAATGTACCAAATGTCGAACGGCGCCACCTGCAGGGACTGCGACGCCACACCCGTGCCCAAAGTGGTATCGATAGACCCTTCCAGGGCATCAATCTCGGGGGCGCCGCGGCCCACGCCGGGGTTCGGGTGGTCCTCGCCTTTGCACGTGCACGAGTTCAGCCGCTGTCCGGGTAAGTAGGAAATGCCGTCATGTGACGACTGGTTCGGCGTGATGCCGGCATCGCAGTCCTCATAACTGTATGGCCATACCCCTTCGGCAGTCGCCAGAAACCCCGGACGGGCCAGGTTGCCGAGTGTCCAAATGCCGGGCCACAAACCGGACGTGTTGCCCCAATTAGGCAACTGGGCCGACACCTCCAGCATGCCCTGCGTGAAACAGAGTTTGTTCCACGACTGCAGCATCGCCGAGCGGTAAAACAGATTGTGGTTCTTGAACGCGTCCATGCGGATGTTCAGCGTGCCGTTGGCCGTGATAGCCGCGTCCGGCGTATACCACTCCAAGTCCTTTGTGGCGTCGTAGTGGAAGTCCGGGCCTGTCCAGAACTGGTCGTCGCCTTCAAAAAATGTCCGGCCCTCGGCATTGAACTCGTCCGAAAACACCAGCGGCCACTCCGAGCCGTCCCGAGCGATATGCACGCGGGCCGACGCCGGCGTGTCCGGATCCACCATGCTGGTGCGGATGGCCGACAGCTGCGGGTACACATAGTGCGTCAGCACCTCGTACTGGACAGGCTTGCCGTGGGACGCCACTCCGGAGTATGTCAGAGCCGGCAGGACAATAAACAGCACCAGCACGCCGACTACCAGAAACAGAAACCCCGCCGCCGTGGCAATGCCGCGCCGGTCCATGTCCCGGAAGCGGAACCGCTGCTTGTCCTGCTGGGCGTCGGCGATGGGGTCCGGGTTGTGCAAATAGTCGTCGGCCTCTTTCTCGTTTATCAGCAGCGGGAAGGAGGAGACGGGATAGCCGCCAAAAGGGGAAAAGTCGCCGTCGATCACAAACGGGTTAGCCGAGTTGTCGTCCGACAGCAGCGACCCGGACGACGGCGAGGACGTCAGCGACGCCGTGCGGCGGGAGTGGGGCCGCGTGTTTAGCGGGTACCGGTCAAACTCCGGCGGCGGCACCAGATTGTTGTTTATACACGGCGGGGACCCCGCCCCCGCGCCGCCATGCTCGGCATGCAGGTCCGGCGGCGGGTAGTCAATCACAGGCACAGACACGTTCGGCGACAGGTTGACCAGCGGGTCATAAGACCGGTGTATCTCGTCTTCCGAATCCGAAGCCGAAGAGCCGGCCGAGTTAGAGCCCGGCTGCTGCCGCGAGTCCAGCGACTGCGCCTCGGAAGCAAACGGGTTGGACAGCAGCGACGCCGAATGCGAGTTCGTCAGGTTGCGGAACGCCATCTCTGCCTAAGTGGGGTCTGGGAAATGTCTTCTCCTGCAGAAGCAGCAGACTGCTTTCCGTGTCAGAGGATACGGCTTTCGGCGCTCGGCGGACTGGTTCGGCTTTTGAGGGGGTTTGTGTAGTGTTTGCTGTGTTTTTCTGTGTTTCCCGGTTTTTTCCCCTGCTTCCCCTGCTTCCTTTTTGTCTATATAAGTTGCTGTTTTCTGCCAGTATCAAACAAACAAAGCCCGTTGGGATTGGAACTCAGACAGATTTCTCAGTCTGCAAAACTGTGATGACAGAGACATGCCAGAGATTCCGGACAGCGAGTTACCAAGAGAACAGAACTGTTTTCTTCCCGGACAGGACGGGCGGGGATAAAAATAGCCTGGGCGTGCTGCGGCCTGCTGCGGGATGCTGCGGGGAGATGCGGGATGATGCGGGATGGGATGCAGGGAGCCGGGGAAGGTGCGGCGGGACTGGAGTTGGGACAGTGGACGGTAGGTGGACGGAGGGGGGAGGGGAGGAAGAGGAGTGAAGAGGAGGCGAAGAGGAGTGAGAGATGTGCAATTATAATGGTTGGCTGTTGATGTCCTTCTATAAAGTGGTCAGGCACAGCTTCAGGAAATGCGGAAACCCCTAAATGTCGCTCTCCGGCACCAGGAAAGACAATGCTTCTGCTGTTAACCGGGGGATATACTCTCTTATGGTCAGCTGCAGCATTGGCTTCAGGCCATGAAAGTAGGCATGAGATCTCTACATAATAGGAGAGCAGATTTCAAAGATGATATTCAAGTTTGAGATGTTTGGTGGTTGGCTTAAATGCAGAAATATGTACAGTTGTGGCATGGAATATATCTCAGAATGAGGACGGACACGAGTTGAGTGAGTCCCCAAGCCTGGAATGCCGAGCGGGCTGGTATACATGATAGCTGGCAATGATAGGCGGTCTGTCTTGATAGTTGGCCATAATAGCTGGCCACGTCTGCCATATCTCAGCCCAGGCTCGGCATCGGCATTGCCAATGCTTGGAGTGAGAAAGGATGGTGCATAGGGGTGAGGGGTGAGATTATCACAACCGCGTAAATCGTGGTTGTACCGCATCATCACCAGGACAGCGTCATAGAGGGGTTGGTTGTTCCCAACTTACGACATCGTTGCTTCGCTCAATAGTCAAGTGTATCCCCAATAATCAAGCCCAATTATGAACCCCAATCATGAACCCCAATCATCAGCCCCCAATATCAGCTCCAATTACCAGCCCAGTGATCCCTTATCTCTCCTCCCCTTCTTTCTTTCCCCTGCCTCAGTGTCCCAATCTACGCGCTACAAACGGTAATGAATCGCCATTGTTTGATGGAAAGCTGGCAGTGTGCATTGTGAATTGTTCTTTCAGTGTTCTTCCTGTAGTTGATTAGGTTTCGCATCTCCAGAACGCCGTGTGCAACCGTTTTGCTGCTTTTTGGAGACTGTCAGGGGAGCTATAATATAATACAACATAAAACAGTAATGCGCTATCAGCCACATTAGGCTCTATTCCGCATTATCAAATCACAGCAATACTCTCCTTTTAGCCTTTTCGTACGCGACTTGACTGCCTTCTCACAGATCAACGCTTGTCGCCAGACTGGGAATTGGCCTCATCCAACACGCGCATGAAATTGCGCTTCTCTGTAGATTTTTACTGTTGATGAAACTCACCACAGTGGTGGAAAAAAGCTCTGCTTAAGGGGATTCTGCTAATTATAGCAACACTGCACGGCTTTCACTCTAAATGGGTTTCGCTTAAAGAATCTGCAGCTGTCATTCCAGGACACTTTGAGAGGTATTGAGTAACTGCGCAGGGAGTGTGGAACAATCAGGTAGGTCTAACGGGAAATCGCAGGAATCGCACTTTTTGCTTGCGCAGAGGTCGGTACTATTCAGTATTCAAAACAATAAATACGCAGTAATTGACAAGAATGGATGAAGCTAGACTTGGAATGCTCCAGTAGATTCAGTACTCTCATAGCTGTTGCCATACAATATACTCTCCATGATATAATCATTGCAGATCAACAATGCAACAATGCCTTAAACACTGACACGCACATCGCGTTGTTTACGCGTTCTCTTAGAGTTACCAGAAGGCTGTGCGATGGGATGCCGAACCGGACTTGACATGTCTTTTCTATGGCCCGGCTACTGTAGAGACATGAACATTTGAAACAATAAAAGTCTTCATAAGAAATAATTACTAAAACGAGATTTGTCCGCTATTGTTTGAAGGAACATTCACCTTTGTTTCCAGCTCTCGGATAGCTTATGCAGAAGAATGTACTACGCCGCACACTGTCAAACTTAGAAGGACAAGGCTGGGTTCTTGAATCTCTGCCTGCCAGCATCCTTCCATGCAAATCTCCATCGCACACGGTCCATTGAGCCTTGAATCTCTGCCTGCCAGAGAGCCTTGAATCTCTGCCTGCCAATCTCCATCGCACACGGTCCATTGAGCCTTGAATCTCTGCCTGCCAGAGAGCCTTGAATCTCTGCCTGCCAGAGATTCAAGGCTCAATGGACCGTGTGCGATGGAGATTTGCATGGAAGGATGCTGTTTTCTCCTGTATTGGCGATGAAGGTGAAAGGAGAGCTGCAAGTGCTGCACAAGGAGAGACTGATCATCTCATTGTAGCATGCAAGTCCTCACTACACTGATCACAGTAGTAGTATCTACAGCAATTACACGAGCATACAGGCAGTCCACCCCATCATTGGGCAACTCCAACTGCGCACGGAATCTCCAACGCCGCCACCCTCTCGAACCATCCATCTCTGCATTCTCGCCTTGCCAGCTATTTTTCCCGGACAAAATAGAAACACTGCAGATCTTCCATCTGCTGCACCTCCTTGATTTCTCTTCCGCTTCTATGGACTTCGCGTCTCCCTCCGTGCTTCCCAGAAGGGTAATGGGAATGGGTGTTGGGAGAATACCGATCACGTAAACATATATCCCCACTGCTTGCGGGGCATCTGATACTTCAGCGGCCGGCCAATCCACTGTACACCCCAGTATATCATATTTGCGCCCTCAAAACTCTTACCCAACACACCCAACAGCCACTCCATACCCACCCTGCTCTCCACCAACCCGCCGCCCCTCCCCTCCCCGCTTCCTCCCCCGCCCGCCTCACTTGCCGTCTCCTCCTCCACCAATAAATGATCACGTAATCTCACTCTCCCAGCAAATGGCCTTCCGCGAGCCAAAATTTTCATCAAACTACCCGCTCGCTTATCTTCAAAACAAACAACAAAAAATCAACAGAACACCACTTTTTATTATTAGCGGCTCCCGCCATTAACCCCCCACAAACATCCAGCAAACTCCGGCAGGCAATTCCCACCCCTTGCGCCATCACCAAGTCACCCCCCACAATGTCGTTCACAGTGCCTCCGGAAACAATGAACGCGCTGCTGCACCTGCTGCAGTCGCTGGCCTCGGCAGACAACTCGATCCGGGCGGCCGCGGAGAAATCGCTGGCAGAGGAGTGGTTTTCCGCCGAGGGCATTCAGTACCTGCTGGTCGGCCTGGCCATCCAGGGCGTGTCCGGCGAGTCGGACAGCCTGCGGTCTTTTGCCTCTGTGCTTTTCCGCCGCATGGCTTTGCGGCAGCCGGAAAACACATCCAACCCAATCGCGCGGTCGATTGATGTGATCCCCGACAACACGCGCAACTACATCAAGTCGATTCTGCTGGCCGGGTTTGCCGACAAGCAGTCCAACTTTGTGCGCCACAAGATCAGCGATGCCATTGCCGTGCTGGCCCGCCCTTCCGTCAGTATTGATGCCGATGCCGAGCCCGATGCCGGCGCGTATATTGACGCCGACTGGCCCGAGCTGCTGCCGGCGCTGTTTGCCGCGGCCAGCAACACTTCCGACCCCAGCTTCCGCGAGTCCGCCTTCCGGGTCTTTGCCGCCATCTCCAGTGCCATCAACCCTGCCTATCTCGGCAACATTATCCCGGTGTTCTCGGCTGCGTTCGGCGACAGCTCGGAAGACGTCCGCATTGCCGCCATTTCCGCGTTTGTCGCCTTTTTCCAGGGCCTGCACAAAAAACACTGGAAGGCGCTGTCGCCGCTGCTGCCGGAGCTGCTGAACGGCCTGCCGCTGCTGCTCAATTCCGGAAACGATGCCTCTTTGGGTTTGGCGCTGGAGGCGCTCATCGACCTGGTGGAGCTGGCGCCAAAACTGTTCAAGCCGATGTTTTCCGTAATGACCGAATTCTGCATTTCCGTCGCCAAAAACCCCGATATGGACCACGCGCGCATTTCGGCAATGATGCTGCTGATTACCTTTTCCGACGTGTCGCCCAACATGTGCCTGTCGGATCCGCACTATTCGGAGGCCATTATTCTGCAGTGCATTAGTATGATGACGGAGATTTCCGTCGACGACGACGAGGCCGCCGAGTTTCTGTCCACGTCGGACGACGACGACGACTCGGACGACTCCGAAGAGGCGTATTCCACTGCCCGGCAGGTGCTGGACCGGCTGGCACTGAACCTCGGATCCCCCGCGGTTCTGCCGAGTTTGTATAAATACCTGCCGATGCTGCTGTCTTCGGAACAGTGGCGAGAGCGGCATGCCGGGCTAATGATGGTATCCTCTGTAGCCGAAGGATGCCGAGACGAGCTGATTGACGATACGGAAAAGATACTTGATTTGGTGCTCCCGCTGATTAATGACCCGCACTTCCGGGTCCAGCATGCCTGCTGCAACGTTTTGGGCCAGCTGTCTACTGATTTTGCCGACGATATCGAGCTCCGGTTCCATGCCCGCATTCTGCCGGCTCTGATATCCCGTCTGCAGCCAGGTTTGCCGCCGAAAGTGCAGGCGCATGCGGCGGCGGCTTTAGTGAATTTCACCGAAAACGCGTCGCAGGACATTCTGGACCCGTATTTGGACCAGCTGCTGCTGGGATTGTACCAGCTGCTGTCCACAGACAAGATATACCTGCAGGAGCAGGTGCTGACGACGATTGCTATTATTGCCGGTGTGTCGGACCGGCATTTCGCCAAGTACTATGACGGGCTGATGCCGCTGCTGATGAATTTCATGCGGTCAGCCTCGGAGGATTTGGTGGGCGTGCAGGCGAAGTGTGTGGAGTGCTCTTCGCTCATTGCGCTGGCCGTCGGGAAGGAGAAAGCCGGCCCGGACTGTGCCGAGCTGATGCGGATATATGCGTCTATGCTGCCGGCGGCTGCCCAATCGGGAAGCGACGATGCCGACAGCGAAGGGTCCGACGACCCGCGGGCCCCGTACCTGGACCAGGCCTGGGGGCGGATGTGCCGCCTGATTGGGAAGGAGTTTCTGCCGTACCTGCCGACGGTACTGAAGCCCGTTTTGGCTATGGCTAAAAGAAAGCAGGACGTGCAGATTCTGGAAGATGCCGCCGATGCGGAAGAACTCGAGCAGGAAGAAGGCTGGGACGTGGTGGCAGTGCGAGGCAAACACCTCGGCATCCACACTGCCCTGCTGGACGGCAAGGCGTCTGCAATTCGGCTTTTGGCCATCTATGCTGCCGCCCTGCAGGAGGACTTTGCCCCATATGCCGAGGAGGTCATCCGGGACGTGCTGCTGCCGGGGCTGGAGTTCTATTTCCACGATACGGTAAGATACTGCTGTGCCCATGCCGTGCCGGCAGTACTGAAATGCATCAAACTGGCCCGCCCGACGGAAGAAGAGTATCTTTTGTCGCTGTGGCGGCCGCTGGCCGATAAGCTGCTGGAGGCGTTCTACCGGGAGCCGCTTGTGGGGCTTCTGCCTATGTACTATTCCGCTTTTGGAGCTGTAGTGGAGCTGCTGGGCCGTCCGTACGTGTTGACGGAGTCCCAATTGGTGCAGTTTGCCGAAGACGTGAAGGCCAATCTGCAGGATCTGCGGGAACGGATAGACCAGCGGGCCGCGGGAGACGACGAGTATACGGAAGAAGTGGAGGACGAGGAGGACGGAGAGGAAATCGACAAGGAGCTGACGGGGGAGATGGCAAAGACACTGCGGAATGTGTTTAAAGCCGTCGGAGATGCGTTTCTGCCGGTCTTTGAGCGGGAACTGCTGCCGGAAGTGGTACAGGACGTAGGGACTGCCGGCCGGAACCTGTGCCGAGAGTTTGCCCTGACTGTAGTAGCCGATTTCACCGAAGTGTACCCGGCCGCGGCTTCCCGAGTGTTTATGGAGGTGTTTCGGCATTCCGGGCAGGCCGGGCTGGTGGAGTATTTGAAAGACGCGGATGCGTCCATCCGGCAAGCGGCAGCTTATGTAGTAGGCAACCTTGCTCAGTTTGGGGCTGCTGGGGATGCTCAGTTTTTCCAGCCGATTGTGCTTTCAGCTTTGCCGTCTCTGTTTGAGCTGATTACGGCTTCGGATGCAAAGCTGGCTCGGAATGTGGTGGCGGCGGAAACGGCACATGCGGCAATTGCCAAAGTGTTTTTGTCTCAGGCGCCAGCCATTCGAGCGGCAGAACCGTCTTCGTACACCCAATTGCTGCAGACTTGGATTTCCTTTTTCCCGGTATGTGTGGACGAAAATGCGGCTCCTTACTCGTACGGTTTCCTGGCTGCTGTGATTGAGTCGCGTAGTACGGGGAAGTATCTGCAGCCGGAGGAATGGAATGCCGTAGTGGAGCCGGCAGCAGTGGGGATTTTTGAGGCGGTTGTTAAGGCTCTGGGGGCCGGAGCGATTGGAGGGAAGATAGCCGAGGGAGTAGTGGAGGCGACGAAGAAGCTGCTGGCAAACATGCCAGCCGAGCAGCGGATGTCGCTGCTGGAAAAGTCGTCAGAGGAGTCCAAACGGGTTATTCAGAAGTGGTTCAACTGAGGGTGACAGAAGCACAAGTGGATAGTGGAGACTGGTATACCGGGTGTCAATTGAATCGACAGCTGAGCAATTACAGTGCTAATAATTCCAGAGTCAACAATGAGCGATAAGGCAGAGGCTAAGGCCTAATTCGAGGCCGTTTGAGCATATGCTGGAGAGGCGAGGGGTTAGAGAGAAGGATGAGGTGGTAGAGGGAAGAGTGAGGTCCACAGAGTTGTGTAGATGGGAATAACAATGGTTGCTGCGAAGGTTTGGAGGTTAGTAGAGGCGAAGCCTGGGGGAAGGTGCGATGCTACAAGATGGGGAAGTGGAAGAATGACATGGGGGATTTTCAGGTTGAATGCTTCCCGATGTCGGCGATTTTCACGTTGACATGCATCTCTACTCAAGCAAGCAGTTCAATGAACTATCACATTCTCTATGGCTGCCATGTATTGCTGCCTGCCATGCATACACGTCCCCTAGGAGGAACTGGGATCAGGAATGACCCCCAGAGTAACCAGTATGCTACCAATTGCGAAGAATGCTATTCGACTATAAGAACTGTAGTAAGTGGCTGACGAATGAAGGAAAGATGATAATGAAAGATTGGCATTTCAATCTCCATCAATTCCATCAACCATACGTCTCATCCTGGTGGATGCAATGTCATGCAGTATCATGCAACTATATGCAATTAATACATATCTACGCATAAACTGTAAGACAGTTCATAGCATTTTCTACAGCTACCTTTCGAAAGAAGACACATTGTATCAACCAACTGACATTTATACTACAAACACTTTGGATCTACAAGCAATTGAGTAGGAATGGGCACTCTCACCTCTAAACTCCTACCTACTAAGTAATTCCCATCCGATTATACCCTCTCCCCCTGAAGTCTCCTCCCAACCCCTTCTCGAACATCGCATCTCATCTCACCCAGACACGCCCCGCCTACAAACATCAAATTCCCATACAAAAGCTGACTTGCAGAACAATCAATTACCTGGCTGGATATTTCCCTACTGTCCTATCATAACTCACAGTACGACTGCCACTATAATATAACCCCTACATTCATCTAAAACACTCCAGCTTTCCTTACCCTCACAACTCCTCATTTAGCCTCCAATGAATTCTCCCCTCGGGCTATGATCCACCCTTTACACTGATATCCCTCCTCCCACACCCACAACATGTTTGGCCGGAAAGATCAGCAGAGCTTTTTCGGCTCGGTGGACCGGTTCTGGAACTTCTACCATCGCCGCATCTCCGACCCGAAAATCCCGTCCACCCTCCAGGAGGCCATCAAGATGGATGAGGCCGCGAAAAACAAACTGTGGACAAACCAGGTCATTGACACTATTGAAGACTACTCCTACCGACAGGTGTGGACAGAAGTGGATCCCAAGGAGCTGCCGGCCAAAGCCCGCATTCTTCCGGCCGTGTTTCTGTTTGACTACACACAGGTGGCTCGCGAGCATATTGAGCGGAAGGTGTGGATCTCCATCGACAACCGGTCGCTCAATGTGCCGCTGAAGACCCCCGAGCCGCTAGTATCAAGCGACCTGTTTCGGTTTTTCATTGCCTTTGCCGCCCGGCAGGGCCTGCGGCTATCCAAATTCACCGTCCCGGACATCTACCTGCATGCCGACCTGCCGAAGATGCAGGAGCCTCTGTATGTCCGGCTGCCGAATGTGGGGAAGACATACCGCGGGGCCACATACAAACTGAAGAAATGCCTCTATGGACTGCCCTTCAGCGAGCAATGCTGGCAGCAGACGGTCATTGACTATCTCACTAAGGAAAAAGGGTTTCTGCACATTCCGCAGCTTCCGGGGCTGTTCTTCGGCACATTTGCCGGAGGCAACAATTGTCTGGTGCTGATGCATCAGGACACGTTTCTGCTGGCAAGCTCGGGGGCACTTTCGCTGGGGAAGATGATGGAGGCCATGTACCGTTTCCAGGCCACAATGATTGAAAACCCGCTGTTTTTCCGAGGGTTCCAGCTGCGGATAAATGTGCGGCGGGAAACAGAGTTGTTCCAGATTGAGGCAATAGACAGAGTGTACTCTTTACTGGATTTGGACGAGTTTGAAGACCCCCAGACCCCCTATGGGGAGTATTTCGAGGCAGTGTTGGCAGGCCAAGATGTGGGGACGGAGAAAGAGTCTGAGAATGAGAATGCCAATGAGCCCGGATTGGGCAAGAAACGGAAAACGGTACTGACGCTGGAACAGGAGGCCCAGGTGTCTGCGTTCAAGTTTGAGGCAATTATCTCCGAGCTGCAGAAAATCGCATTTGGGACGCGGCCCGACATTGCGTGGGAAATGCACGTGATTGGACAGATGGACAGCCGCGACTACTCGTACAATCTGATGAAGGCCCTGGAGCAGATATGCTCCTATATATACTCTACAAAGACGCTGTGTCTGCGGTACAAGCCGTGGTTCAGTGCGGCGGCGAAAGGAGCCCAAAACGGTGCTGCGAAGCTTATAGACAGTGCGGAAGAGGAGTATGACGACGATGACGACGGAGAAGTTGACGTAAACGGGAAAGTGCCCACGGATAGAGTAAAACTGGAGATGTTTAGGGAGACAGAGAAGAAGTACGAGCTGATTGAAAACAACCCAGAGGCAATCCATCTCTCAGGGTACTTGGGGTTTGTATGGCACGAACATCTCCAGAGGTTCTCAGTTGGCTCTCTGATCAAGTTTGCTGGGGGGCCTGTGGCATGGAAATACGACAGCATTGGATACTGTTCCAGAAAGGTGTTTGATGCCAAGGCCAAAGAGAGCTGTTTGGAGCTGATATCCTACCTGTTTGGTGTCATGGACTTTATATTCATTGGAGACACCAGCAGACTCAGCTGCACGGTTCTGACAAACCACGAGCTGAAGTACCAGGAGATATTTGCCTCCAACCAGCAACCAGAGGAAACAGAACGGGTGGAGGCTCCAGAGAAGAAAACTCCTGAAAAGGAAAAAGTGCTGGAGGAGAAACCCAGAGACCCTCGCTTGGAAAGGCAGGTTGTGAAGCCAGCCAAAAGCGAAAGAAAAGAGTCTGAGAACTCAAACAGCTCTGCAAACACCAAGGAAGTCTCTCCGGCTGACTCTATCCCTTTCTTCGGCCAGCCGGGCATAGCATTTATTCCCGAGCCCAGTGGGCAGAACTTGTTCCCCGGTCAGCTTCTTATTAATGTTCTGCCGGTCCGGGACTTCAGAAGATACCGCCAGGCCTGCGGGTTGGGCAGCATTCTTCTGTAGTGGAGAGTGAATTTGATGCATTCTCAATAAAAGAAATCCTAATGAAATCAAAGAAAACCGTCGATTGCAAACTCTTAGAGGATTCGCTATTGGGGAAAGGTTAGCGTTTGAAGATGGAGTTTTTGGGGGGTTGCGGGTTTTGGTGGGCTTGGTTTAGCCCGGCCTTTGCGCTCCGAGGTTTTGCTCGGCTTTTCTGCTCGGCTATACTCTCGGCTTTAGGCTCGGCATTTCCGATTGGCTTTCCGTTCGGCTTTTTGGTCGACAATAATTGGAGGAAGAGAACAGGTAGAGCTACAGACAGTTGCAGCTGAAAAAGATAAGCCGGGAGCCGAAATCCCGGTTTACGGAACGGGCCGGATTGGAATTTGGGCCTGGCAACTTTAGCCTCCCGAGATTGCATTTAAGCTCAGGCTTTATGCATGAATGTACATATTAATCCGATGAGCTGCAGCAAAGTAGGAGTGAGAATGTGAGTGAAATTGAAGAGGTTTTTGTAAGGGAGAAGGTGGACGACAATGTGTAGTATGTGATTGAGAATACACGTTACTATGCTTTGTTGATGTGGGAGACTATTATGAGAATTCAGCTTGAGAAGGCATTCCAACTCGGTGAGAAATAGGGAAGTTTGAAAGACCCAAGCATGCAAGAATTAGGTTTAGAAAGTGCAGCGCCCGATTCGGTAGAGTTTATGCATGCTACTGCATTGGCCCTGCAGATACTCGCTTGTTCTTCCTGTCGCCAGCCAAGTACCAGTCATAGAGTCGTGTTTAGCTGCTAAGGTTGGATTGATTCTACTCAAGAAAAATATGAGTGGTATTCTGAATAGCGAATCAAGACTTTGAAGTGTTTTTCAGCCTTGTACAATTAGTATACCATCATAATGCCACACACTCAGACTCATCAGAAACGAGCAGTTGGCACATTTAGGTTTAGCTGAAGCTGCCCCCAATTTGGTCAACATATTACATGTACTAACATTTGAGCTCTCTGCAATGTCAGTATGTCAGTATTGTTCTGTTCATTATTCAGTGGAGGAAAAGAAAGTAACAGAGAAATTGAATTCATAAAATAATAAATTTACTGATTCTATTTTTCGTAGTATTAGCATCATAATATCTCCAAGTGCTCTTCATAGCCCTCATCTGCAAATAATTGGGGTCATGTCTTTCCGTAAACCAAGTCTCTCTCGACCAGCTCTCACAAAATGAATACAGCCTGAAAGTGAAGAAAAGCCTGATTACCAAGATAATACCAATTGCAATGTCAGAACCGTCTAAACTGCAGCTCATTTCCAGACTAGAGAGCGTACTGCTCAATCCTGACGCATATGGCGTTCCCACTGACATCCCCGCTGCACTGAAAGACGAGGAACATTATCAGTGGAACCCCTGGCAGCATGAGTATCTCCAAGCCATTCACGAGATGGTTAAGAAGGGAGTGTTTGAGAAAATCAGCGAGCAGGAAGAGAGCTCAATTTCCTCTCATAAAACCATACAGTGCCGACTGGTGTTTGACCAGCTGAAGAGGAGAATCTCAACTCAGAGAAAGCTGTGGATCATAGCCAATGAGAGCATTATCAAGGAGAGAAGGATTCGCCATCGCTGCAATCATGATATTGCTGTTGATTCCAATACGCAAAACAGCAGCGAGGAGAAACAGCTGTTCACAAACAACGAGGCCGTGCGGCTGCTCACTTGCATCTCTGCAGTCAACAAACACTTCATCCGGACTTTCCATCTCACTTCTGACATTTGGTTTGACTTGGAGCCAACGCACAGAGACATGAAGATATACGCCCAACTGCCGTCCATGGGATCTGTCAAGGGGAAAACATACAGGCTGAGAAAGGCAATGTACGGGTTGGACGACTGGAGAGAATACTGGACTCGGCATCTGCATGAAGTTCTCAAAAAGAAGTTCCAGTACGATGTCTCGGCCAGCCTTCCCTCCTTGTTTGTCAGGACCGCCAAAAGCAGCAAATCCACTCCACCGGCTAAACAGCTCCTCACTATAGAGTACCCAGATAAGGTGCTTATCTCCAGCAGCGACTACCACAGTATGGTCCGCACCTGCGAGAGGGAGTTCAAAGGGCAGCGTTTGACAATTCCCCAGGAGTTCTTTGGCTTTGAGTTTTCCTTTATAGCCAATGGGGATATTGTTCTGCACCAGCAGTCCTCAATCTCCAGAATATGTGAGCTGTACGGCCAGGGATACCTGTCTCCAGTATATTCCCCCTGGGACCGGTGGTTCCGAGACATTGAGAACGATGAGCCGTACCTCATGTCAGGAACCCTGGGGTATATACCCTTGAACCAGTTTATAGCCGATGTGGTGGAAGTCGCCACCAAAACCAGACCCGACATATTCAGCACTGTGCGCACTTTGATCAACTCCAGGTCAAAGCTGTATGGGCGAGGCCGCGTGCCTGTGACTTATCATCATGAAATGGCAGCCAAAAGGCTGTTGGACTACCTATCGCATACCAGAAGTTACTCTTTGCTTTACAGGTTTGGAGGAGGCGAGGAATGTGGGAAAGCAGGAGATCTGACGCTGCAAGGACAAGTGTATACTGTGCACCAGCAGCTGACAGCCAAAACCGAACAGGCTGTTCTCTACAAACTGTCGGGCTCCTTATTGGGATGGCACATCACACAGCTCGAATCAGGAAACCTAGACGATGCTACTGAGGCATCTTTGAAGCGTGAAAGTCAAGCAGACGCCCTCCTTGATTGCATCAAGTACACATTGGATCCCGGGCGCAAACTGCACCTTGTGTGGAAGCCAGACCTGTCCCAAGCATGCGAGTCTGGAGATGAGTCAGCGATCGCAGGGAAAGTAGCAACCCCTAGTAGGATGCTGCTGCAGTCAATGAAGACACATCGGTTGGCAGAGATGAGAGCGAGGTTGGGACTGGCAGAGTATCACCTGCCTGCTGAGGAGTGACATTGTGGGGTTTTGGGAGAAGAGGGGCCGGTATTTGGAAAATCGATTCATGTTTAATTGGGGAAAAATGAGAGATGGGTGATGTTAATAAATGTGAACAAAGAGTGATAATAGTTAGCTGCTGTTCTTCAAGGGCAGGAGGCACAGAGGAGCAGTTATAGTGATCACGTAATATGAAATGGACTCAAGATGGGCGATATGAGTTACGATAAGGACTGAAAGGATTGAGCGCACCTTGAGCTGCGGTGGAAAAGCAGGGAGAAAAGAAGAAACTGCCAGTTGGGAGATATCAGAGTACGTGTTTGCTAATTGCTCCTTCTTTAAGTCGCTGCAAAAGGTTCAAGCAATCATCTGTGGGGCTTGCACATGCTTGCATCAGTACTTTAAGTGAGGCTCATGCATATTAATGCATTGATTATGCAGTGGGAACTCAATTTATCCCAGACAGGTCAGTCAGTCCTTCGACTTACACAAAACTTCCTGCTGTTTGGAACATTTTGGTCTTCTAACAGATGGTAGCTGGAATTTCTGATATATTTAAGGAGTTTTGCTTAATAACTAACATTGATCAAGGATTAACCTTTCCAAACCTGTACCACCCAGCTCTCCAGAGAGTCAATGGACCATGTAACTTCATGCAGATATATGCACCTGATGCATAAACATAACTTTGAATTCAACAAGACTACAGGGATTAGGATTAGGAGGTGTAGGATGAGATTGAACGTACTTAACAAACAAAATAACATACAAGTAGGACAAATACTTGCTCAGTGGAAAATTGATTTCATATTACTGAAGAGAAAAAGCAGTACCTATACCTGACAGGCATCTCATGGAAAAAAAAAAAACCAGCGTCTCAAGTTTTCACATGCCCTCAGCCTCGCGTCTCATCTCACTCTCATCTCCAAAATTATCCATAGAGTAGCAAATTTTGGTAATTACTATTTTGCCAACTCGGACAGACTTCTATAATTTTGGTCACGTGATAATTAGGTTGTCCCGTATGCACTCTCATGCTTCAATTGTAGCTCATGCATAAGCTGCTGCAGCTGTCTGCAGCAGCTTGAGTGTTTCATGCATACATATGTAGTAGAGCAAACAAAGT
>JAKTWI010000286.1:0-34479 GCA_030561065.1 Sporopachydermia cereana | reverse complement strand
CGGATTAATGGTCCAAAATAAGCTTTGGCAGACCAGCAAAAATTGAACTAAAACCTGCATCTGCCCGGCTTTAAGTTGGCAAATGCCACTAAACTCCAACTCTAACTCCCAATACGGCCTCCGCTAAATTTACCCCAAACTCTAATCCCAGCCAGCTTCTGGCGTTTATTTAGCAAAAGGTGATGAAAATGTGATTCAAAAGCTTTTTCCTCACAATTGCTAGAAGAAGGTGAGGTCTCTCAAGATACAAAAAACCTAAAGGAACAAAACACCAGTCTCACAAACCGAACAGCTTCCGCCATATGATACCCGCATTTGGAGCACTCTCGGCCTATCCAAACCAAACTGCTAAACCCTCCAGCTGATCCATCCTTCTGCCTATGTTTACTTCCCGCATCATCTCCCAACATTGAACGACTGGGCCCCGTCTATCCCCTCGAAACATCCCCACAACCCCCACAATGGCCTCCCACACTCCGGAAATCATCCCTATGAAAAGCATCCGCGGGGCCGCACCCGCCGGCGAAGAATCCAAAGCCGATCTCTCCTTCCGAGAAACCCAGCTGAAAAATTATGAACCGGAAGACCCATCGGCATTCCCCTCCTCAGGCAATTCTCACCAAAGAAACAGCCCCTTCCTGTTCTTCTCTCAGGTCCCGCTGTTCCAGGACTACTCCCGGGAAACGCTGCTGGCGCTCCGGAAGTATGCTCGCTTTATCGGCCCCGGCCTTATGGTTTCCGTTGCCTATATGGATCCCGGCAACTATGCGGCTGCTGTGGATGCCGGAGCGAAGAACCGGTTTGCGCTGCTGTTTATCCTGTTTCTGTCCAACATTTTCGCCATATTCCTGCAGTCGCTGTGCATCAAACTCGGCAGTGTGACTGGCATGGATTTGGCCCGCTGCTGCCGGGAGTTCCTCCCCCGGTGGCTCAGCATCATTCTGTATATATTCGCCGAGGCGGCTATAATTGCCACCGATCTTGCCGAGGTGATTGGTAGTGCCATTGCGCTGAATCTGCTGCTGAACATTCCTTTGTGGGGCGGCATTCTCCTCACTGTGTTTGATGTTTTGTTGGTGCTGATGGCCTATAAGCCGGGCTCGTCTATGCGGCTGGTGCGGACGTTTGAGTATGTGGTGGCGGCGCTTGTGCTGGCGGTTGTGGTTTGCTTTTGTGTGCTGATGTCGATGATGCCTGCCACAAGCGTCGGCTCTGTGTTCCGCGGCTACCTGCCGTCTCGGGAAATGTTTGAGAACGGCGGCGGGTACACGGCATGTGCCCTGCTCGGCGCCACAGTTATGCCACACTCGCTGTTTTTGGGTTCCGGATTAGTGCAGCCGCGGCTGCGGGAGTATGATGTGATGAAGGGCAATGTGGACTTGGGAGCGGAAGAAGAGGCGCTGTACCGGCGGCAGGTGGCGCAGCAGGAGGCGCAGGGGGCACAGGGGGCGCAGGGGGCGCAGGGGGCGCAGGAGGCGCAGCACGATGCGGCAAGCAGCCGGAACGGAACGGACGGAACCGACGGAACGGACGGAACGGGACATTTACATGTACACCCCAAAATAGACAAGGAGGAGCTGTACTATGCATACCGGCCGACCTACGAGGCCATTCGCTATGCCCTCAAATACTCCATTCTCGAGTGTTCCATCACGCTTTTCACGTTCGCGCTCTTTGTCAACAGCGCCATTCTCGTCACGGCAGGCATTGCCCTTTACGGCACCGAGCGGGCCTACGATGCCGATCTGTACACTATTTACGAGCTGCTGCAGGAGTACGTTGCCCCGGCAGTCGGCACGGTTTTTATGGTTGCCCTGCTGTTTTCGGGCCAGTCGGCGGGAATTGTTTGTACCATTGCCGGCCAAATGGTGTCGGAGGGTTTCCTTAAATGGACAATCACTCCGTGGCTGCGGCGCATAATCACGCGGCTGATTGCCATAATTCCCTGTTTGGGCATTGCCCTGGGGCTCGGGAGAAGCGGGCTGGGAGACGCGCTGACGGCTTCGCAGGTTGTGCTGTCGGTTCTGCTGCCGTTTATCTCCGCTCCGCTGATTTACTTCACTAGTAAAAAGAGCATTATGCATGTGGGGAGTAAGAAGGCGGAGGGAAATGCCGAGGCGGATGCCGAACAAGCGGAAGGAGGTTCCGAAAACGGAAGCCGGAGTCGGCAGGACGGGAACTCCGAAAGATCCGATTTCCAGAATAGGGAAAACATCGAGGGGGAGGCCGAGGGGGAAGCCGAGGGAGAGGCAGACGGGCATAACTATGCCAACAACATTTTCACCTCTGTGATTGCATTTGCCATTTGGCTCTTCATCTCTGGTCTCAACATTTATATGATTGTTGAGCTGGGACTGGGAAATGACTAGGGAGAGGGAGAAGATTGTAAGAATGAAGCACAGGGTACTCATATGCACTTGAGGGTATCGGGAGTTTTTTGATAAAATACGGAGGGCATGGATTCGTTTATGGAAAATTGCAACAGGGGAATGTTTGGTATGGGGGAATTGCATGAGAGGAAAATGGGGTTTTGATTAGCAGCGGAACCAATGGAACGGGTGAAGCGGATCTCGGAACTGGAGTAAGGCAGTTGGGAAGCTGAAGGAAGTGTTCTTTTTTTGCTCTCTTCCGAGTTCTGTTTGAGGTTTTCCAGGGACTGCAGTGGCTTTGAGAACAGTTTTGGTTTACCACGGATGTGCATAATCACGTGGAGTTCTGCCCTGCTGATTTCTGAGTTTCAGGCGAACTAAACATTGTGGAAGCTCATTTGCCGATCGTTGATCTGAATGTCCAATAGCGATATCCGAAACGATCGTCATATTTGCCCCAACCTGCACGAATACAATCCCTGAAAGTGTTGACGCAACTCCGCAGTTATGTCATCAGTCAGCTCATTAACAACCGTCTTATCACATATTGTACTGCCTACACTTGTAGAAGCAAAGCTCCTCGCACCCCCAAAAATACTCTCTCAGTCATTTGAGGAGATGGAATAAATGTCGGTAAAATTCTGGCTCATCCTGTGAATCATTCCAAAGCCATGTACTTTTCAAATCAACATTACACAGGTTTGGTTAGGGGTACTTTATCAAGTTTTGATGGGCGGTTCCCTTTGCTTTCGGCTGTATTTTGGGTCGATCGGTAAATCTGACACTTCACACTATACCAATTCACTTGACATTGGTTTTGGCAATGATATTTAGTATCATATCTTCTATTTCCATACTAACAGCTCCTTCTCTAGGTTTCATTGGATTCGTAGCTTGCTGAAATGGTAGCTTGATGAAATGTGAAACTTGAGAGGGTAAGAAAGGGTCAATTGAAGATATCAGAAATCATCAAAATTGAATTCATTACAGCTCTGCTGTAGTCAGCTGCAGTTTTTCACTTCAGCTCAAATAAAGCCATCCACAGAAATAATTCTCCTGGTAACTCCACTCTCATCCATTAGAGCTGCTACTGTAATTGACTCTAAAAGAACCTTTTGTACTATCTTGTACTACCTCTTGTATTACCTCTACTACCACTTGTACTATCTCTCTTCTTCCATTTGATTCCAAGTCTCCTCTACTTGTCCTTCCCACCTCTCAATTCCCTGAAAAAGCAGCAATACAATCTTCTTCTTGCTCACCTCAATCTGTTTATATTTCGGATAATCGGCATACGGCTCTCTCATCTCAACAATCCAAAATACACTGCCATCATTAAATATGACCGGCAAATTACATACCAGTCGTTTTGGCTACTCAAATCGCAGCTTCGCTGTATTGCCAATAACTTCTCTACACTTCAGAGCTTCGTATACTGCTGCTTCATCGCTGCTGCGCCACAGCTGTCCCCCAGCTGCTCTTTGCCCCCACTCCGCCGTCTCCAATAAAAACAAAAACTACTCAGCTTTCATATACCATAACAACCTTTTCAATTTAGTCAGTCACACTACACAATACTCAAACCCCCTCACACACGCCTATCGGCGGTAAGGGTGGTAACTCTTCTTTCTGTACCCTCTCCGCTTGCCCGCTCCTCCGCCATTATAAGAGCCGCGCGGGCCGGTCGGAGCGCCTCTCGGAGGAGACCGGGAGCGGGAGCGGGATCCGGAACGGGACCGCCGGTAGTCCCGATCTCGGTCCCAGTCTCTGTCCCGGTCCCGATGACCGCCGCGCCTTTGGTTGTACCGCCCGTCATCGTCGTTCCGGTCGCGGGAGTCGTTCCAGTCGTTCCGGTCTCTTCCGTCGTTCCGGTCCCTTCCGTCGTTCCGATCTCTTCCGTCGTTGTCACGTCGGGAGTAGTCGCCTTCGCCAGGTCTCTGCTCGTCGCCTTCGCCTGGGGCGTTGGGGCGTTGGGGCGGGCCGGCATTCGGCATATTCATCGGGAACGGCGGCAGCGGGAATCCCGGCGGCATGCCGGGCATTCCAGGCAGCCCCGGGCCGGGCGGGCCGGCGGGGGGAAGTCCGCCGGGACCAGCGGGACCAGCGGGACCCGCGGGACCGGCTCCGACATTTCCCGGAGCCCCCGGAGCCCCCGGAGCCCCCGGGCCGCCTGGAGCGCCGCCAGTCTCGTTCTGCCGCATGCGGAGCATTCCCTGCATCATCCGCATTTGGTTCAAATACATCTGCCACATCTCGGGATTCATCATCGGCATTCCCGGCATGCCCGGCATGCCGCCCGGAGCCATCGGTATCCCCGCCGGAGCTCCCCCGGGCGGCATAAACGGGAACCCGCCGCCCATGGGCCCGCGGCCGTGCTGGTTGCCGTGGTCCTGGTCCCTGTTGCGGCGGTCTTTGCCCCGCGGCTCGGCCCGGCGGATCTCAATGTACTTGCCATGCAGCTCCAAGTACTTATTGGCCGTGACGGCGTCTACGGCGGCCTCCGAGTCGTAGGTGACGAAGCCGAAACCCCGAGAGCGACCCGAGTCCTTGTCCATCATGAGCTGGGCGTCGATGACGTTGCCGTACTTTTCAAACAGCTTGGCAAACTCCTTTTCTGTCACATCGGGCGGGATTCCCCCCACAAAAATCTTTCCTGTTTTGTCCTGTTCCTCTCGGGGGATTGCCCGTTTGGGATCAATGATTTTGCCGTCCAGCACGTGTTCTTCCGCCATGACGGCATTGACAGATTCGGGCGAGGCAAAAGTGAGGAAGCCGAACCCGCGGGACTTGCCGGTCGCGTCTTTCATCACTGCACAGTCCAAAACCTCGCCGAACTTGGAGAAGTAGTTGCGCATCTTCTCGTCGGTGGTTTCCCAGTTCAGGCCGCCAATAAACATTTTGCCCTCTTCCTTCATCTGCGCGCGGGCCGGCGGGTGTGACGGGGCCGGCGGCTGAGCCGGCGGATGTGCCGCGGAGTCGTAGGAGCCGGACGGGTTGTGGGGCTCGGATGTTGTTGCCGAGGGGTCGTAGGCCTCGGAACTTGCCGATGGGGCCGGAGCGGATGTGCCGGATTGGGAAGCCGAGGAAGCGTCGCCGGCGGTGGAACCGGCGCTGCCAGTCACATTGGAGGCTGTTGAGGACTGCTGGGGCTCGTCGTCGCCGCTATATAAGGAGATTAGTATGTGTGATCAGTAATTTGTGTTCAAACGCGTTTCAACCATTGAAAAGGGTGGAGGGAGCAATTGCTGCCCTCCACATTCCGCCCATAGTGAGTAAACCAGTGTTGAGTGAATAGCCAAAGACATACTAAATATCGCCGAAATCGTCGTCATCCATTGTGTGTGTGCAGCTATAGTCAACACCTGTATTAGTTGTATGAGATGGCTATCTGATGAATACCCTAATGTCCTAGTAACCTATGGTGAGGATATGTATCTTATTTAGTGCCGGCTGCCAGGTTAGTGTGATACTTCTCGGGTTGCTATTAGGACTTGATCGTTTCACAGGTGAGTTGTTCAGGAGGATATTATGATAATCGAGGCGATATTCAGTATTGACGCGATGTTCAATATCAAACAACGTTGAGCTTCGAATGTTTCAGTTCTCCAATGGAAACACAGCAGGTGTTTTCCATCCAATGTGTGAGACTGAAGTTTCCTTCTTCGGAGATCACCAGAACACACGAAACTGAACAACAATGATGGATTATATTATGACGCGAAATAATTGGAAGAGTAGAGAGATAAATTGATGGTTTTTGAGGGAAAGAAAAGCAGAAAGTGGAAAGAAAAGATTGCCGCGAGCGCCGCAAGGCGTTGCTGGCAGTTGACTGGGTGTGAGAGGGTCTGTAGAGGGTCTGGATGAGAGGGGCTTTGAGGGTCTGACAGTTGTAGAGTTGATTTATGATTAGCTGATATAGTATTCAGAGGGAGACGCGAGGGTCGAAAGGGGGAAAGCGAGGCATGGCTGCTTGAAAGCAAATGGAGGACTCCATTTTAAGCGAGAAAGAAGAACGGACGGTATCATTGACTAGCAGATGTGTTTTTGCAATTAAAACTACTGCCAGGACTGCAGCTCTGCATTCACAGTAACGAGCACAGTGGACTTTGGAGTGCAGGGAGCTCTTGATGTGGCCTTACTTCTCCAAGGTGCTCTGCTCTCGAAGCTCTAATCAAGTCTCAATGTTAACGCCAAAGCCCAAACCCCCACACCAGAGGCACTGCAAACTACTGCACCTTTTGCATACAGAATTCTGTACCTCCTGTCAGGATCATCCACCGCACCTTGAAGTTCTGAGATTGTTCCACATACCTACCACCTACCCTTCCCCTTTTTCTTCGCCTTCCCTACTCCGCTCCGGCCTGAGGAAGGCTTGCGGTTCCTGATGACTATCGTCTCCGCTTTCCTTATTCAGTAGCCATCCATCAACTTAAACCTGGGATTGGCCAAAACGTTAACCTAATCAGCCACCGCTCACCCAATCTCGGCAGCAGGCGTCTTATCTTTCATGATCAGGTAATCACAAATAGTACCTGACAATACAATGTCAGCTGGCCGTTGCAACTTCCGGGACTCATGTCAGAGGGAGCATGTTCAGTCGAAAGACAATGAATGACTTGAGTTTGAGTTCTTTGTTAAGAGAGTTAACACACCACACATAACTCCACAAATCTGGCAGTTATCTGTCTTATTCCCATCTTCAACTTTAGTCCCCTGCCACGGCTCTCACATCTGACTTGCCATCACCCCTCAGCCATGTCCTAACTGTGTCTCATGTCACACTCTTTCCTGACATGCATAACAGTCACATGTACAACCGTTCTTCAGCGAAAAAAATCCTCCAGTTGCTTTGTTATTCTGTTTTTATCCCGTCAGCCCTATGGCCATTGATAGGACTTATTCTCTAACAAAAAGACGAATTGCGGGTGAATTACAGTCAGCCTTTGGCACCTCATTGAGACACGACTACAGGCACGTGAAGATTTACGCCCTTTCACCATCCGAACCCACAATTCCTAAACTCAAGTCACACCACTACAATCTCCAGCCAGGGGAGTGCTTCTCCCGGCAATCCAGCAGCTCTCTGTTATCTCCGTTATCGGCTTTTCTCGTTCCACAAAAGAAATATTGCCACAGTGCGCTTCACTCCCTCAACTATACCCGAGAAAGTGGACTCCGTCAACACAAATCCAAACCTTCCGAACTCCCCGCCGCCCACCGGCAGTATTCATACTGGCCCGCTTTATCTCCAAACACACAACCTGCTGACCTGTTCCTGTCACAGCGTTTGTCTCGCGGCTCCCCAGCCTTCCAAAGCATCACCAAACGGAGTGAGGAAAGCCCCTGTTGTTGCTGGCCGATCTACAGCCTTTCTGGCCGCAATCCCCCATCATGCCGGAATCCAATCTGTCGTCCATATTCAAAGTGCCGCCGCCGGCTGCTGTCACGGGAACTTCGTGTGCCACGGCACAGGCGACGGGACTGTCGGCAGACACTCCGCGGGAGTTCCCCACTATAAACGGCCAGCCGGCGCCGGTGTCGGTGCCTGCGTTTGCCCAAAAAGTTCCGCCGAAGCCGCTGGCCGCCAATGCCTCCAAACTGACAATCTCCACAAACCTATCGCCGTCCTCGGAGATAACGCAGGTGAATGCATCGGGCAAACTCTCGGCGCCGGACTCGGCGATGTTCCGCTCCGGCACCGAGACGAGCCTCATGTCTCCGTACGGGCCCGAGGACGGCGGTTCGGAATCGGAAACGGATGACGAGGAGGACGAGCCGATCCGCTTTGAGCATGAGGAAGAGGCCAAGGACTACAAACAGGGCGGCTACCACCCGGTACAAATCGGCGATCTTTTCAAAGACGGACGCTACGAGGTTGTCCGCAAGCTGGGCTGGGGACACTTTTCTACCGTATGGCTTGCCAAAGACAGGGAATGTGCCCGGCATGTGGCGCTTAAAATTGTCCGCTCGGCCTCACACTATACGGAAACGGCTCTGGACGAGATTGCCATTCTGCGGCGGATTGCCAACCCGAAAACGGAAAATGTGGCTGAGGCGCTGAGCCACCCGGGCAGATCTCATGTGCTGGGCTTGTGGGACGAGTTCACCCACGAGGGACCGAACGGCAGTCACGTGTGTATGGTGTTTGAGGTGCTGGGAGAGAACATGCTGAGTCTTATACGGCGGTACGACCACAAGGGCATCCCGGCAGTGCTGGTGAAGCAAATTACCAAGCAGGTTTTGTTGGCGCTGGACTATCTCCATCGCTACTGCGGCATCATCCACACCGATCTGAAACCGGAGAACATTTTGATTGAGTTCGGAGAAGACAACGTAGAGGCCATAGTGGAGATGCTGGAGCGGGAAGAGATGGAACGGAAACAATCGCGGCGGCAGTCGCGGCAGCTGTCGCGGGCCAACTCGCTCCGCTCCATTCCGGACCAGAAGGGCATGCCTATTCCGGCCAAACCCCGGCGGTCCCGGAGATCCCGCGCCCACACACCCATCACGGGATCCAAGCCGCTGCCGTCTCCGCTGAAATCGCGGCTGTCGGCATTGCCGGATTTCGCCATGTCGCCCATCACTCGCACTACCGACACGTCTCCGACTCCCGAGCCTGCCGCCGATCCGAATGTGGTGTCCAGCCTTTCGGCATTGTCACTTAACGAGCGGCTGGCAGCTCTCAAAACATCTTTGGACGACAATCTCATTTCGGTGAAGATTGCCGATTTCGGCAACGCCTGCTACACAGACTACCACTTCACTAACGACATTCAGACCCGTCAGTACCGGGCGCCGGAAGTTCTGACGGGCAATAAGTGGGGCGCGTCGGCAGATATGTGGAGTATGGCGTGTATTGTTTTTGAGCTGCTGACGGGCGACTATCTGTTTGACCCTCAGGGCGACACACATTACTCTAAAGACGACGATCATTTGGCGCAGATCATTGAGCTGCTGAGCGAGTTCCCGCTTGAGTTTATCCAGTATGGCCGCTACTCGCGGGAGTTTTTTGCCGAGATCCCTCCAGGGGTGGATCTGGAGCCGATTCCGCTGTCCATCTCCAGTTCGCAGAACAGGGACAAATATCTTGTGAAGGAAGCAGAAGAGTATGTAGATGAGAATGGCGTCAAAAGGACAAAACCGGTGTATAAACTCCCGCGATACCAACTGCGGCGGATTCCGAAGCTGAAATACTGGTCTCTGCAGGCTATACTTCGGGAGAAGTACAAATTGTCCATAGCAGACGCTCTGCAGATAACTGACTTTCTGCTGCCGATGCTGGATCTGAAATCGTGGGACAGATATGACGCTGGCGGAATGTCTAGCCATTCCTGGTTAGACGATACATTGGGGATGCCCGGCAAGATGCTGGACAGACCTTTCGGCACCAAAGGGGATGATATACCTGGATGGTATTATGAGACGAAGAGGAAGAAATAGGAAGGAAAAAGTTAGAGCCGCTGGAGGAGGGAATGTGATATTATGAAATGGGAAACGTGAAGAGATAGAGTGGTTTATGGGGATTGGGGAGTGAGATCTGGAAGTCAGAGTGGCATAGTTAATGAGGGGTTAATATGGGAGTTTTGAGGCTGAATGGTAGAAAAAGGGGTCAGAGAATTGGAGAAGGAAAACTGATCTTTGAGAAGAGAAGGTAATGAATTAGGGAACTTCTACGCTGTACCTTCCGTCGAGTCAGATATGGGATGAAAAGGTGGCAAATAGAAAATGGTACTCGAGCAAAATGCGGCAATCAGTGTAGGCATTTTTTCATCACGGATTATATACAATGGAGTACAGGCCGGGTATTGTCACTACTTTGTAGCCTCCATACAGCAACCACATCACTCATAATGTAGGTATGATTCAACTAGTCATATCATCAGAATCGTCTAACCTGTCTTCATGCTTATATTTACACACTACCCTCTATTATTGCTTCCTTCTAAACATTTCTTCCTTCGCTTTGCGAGCCTGTGCCACAGCTAACGGATCCTGTGTGATCAAGTCGTCCTCTTCTTCCAGTCGGTTTGCTGGGTTGGCTTTAAAGTTGAGACTGTGGGCCAGAAATGAGGTGTCGGATGCAAATTGATTGTCGGATTCATCACCAGACAGATCTTCGTCCGCTTCTGCTTTTTTGATCAAACGGGGTTGATTTTCTTTCTGATCATCTTGTGTTCTCACGGTATCGCCTGTTGATGCATTTTCCTTTGAGCCAACAGAAACACCAGATAGCTTGCTTCTGAATTGGTCAAGCAGCGCCAGTGTGTCAGTTTCTTTGGGCTTCGGACGCCGATAACGCTGTCTTTGCTGTTCCAACAGGGAGAGTTTCTGTTGGCCAGTTTCAGCCCTCTCGCTCGCAGTGCTCAGCACATTCTTTTTCTGTTTGATGGTATCCTTCACTTGCTTGATGCGATCAGTGACTGTGGAACTGTCTCCATCAGTTTCATTCCGAGAAGCAGATTTGCTTTCTTCTGCAGACTCTTCTGCATTAATAGCAAACCCAGCTTTTCCTTTATCTTTGGATGCTTCAGAGTTCAAGGCATCCCTATCAGTGCCTTCCTGCGTCGTTGGTTTTGGTTTTGATGATTTACTCTTCTTCTCTTTGAGCCCCGGTGCTGGTCTGAGTTTGAACCCTCCGAAACCCCTGGGCTTTATACTACCAAAGCCTCCATCATCCTCTTCTTCTTCCTCCTCATCTCCAAAAGACAGCTTCACAGCGGGCTTCTTCCGTTTGTTCTTGTCGACACTCTCCTGCTTGCGTTTTCCCGAGTCCAGTGTCTGCGGAATGTCTTTCACCTGTGTCTTTTGTTCCAGATCGTCAAAATACGGAACTACTACTTTTGTGCTTTTTATCTTCACCGGATAAAGCGGCCTGTCGTTCTCGCCCAGTTGGCCCTCTGATATCTTCAACACATTGTAGATTGTGTCACCTACAACCTGTCCAAACAACGTTGACTTGTTATTCAGTTCTGGTGTGGAGCCTAACGTTATGAAAAACTGCGAACCGTTGGCCTTCACTTTGCTTTTGTTTCCTTCGGCTGTAGCAAATCCAAGCAGGCCTCTTCGACTGAACTTCAGCCGACTGTTTGTCTCAATCTCAAACAAATCTCCGTATATCGACTCCCCACCGTATCCGGTGTTTGTGGGATCTCCGGTCTGAACAATAAAGCCGGGGACCACGCGGAAGAATTGACACCCATCGTAGTATCCATTAAGACAGTGTTGTATAAAGTTCCGGCTTGCTTTGGGCGTCTCCTGCGCCCACAGTTCTATCTCTATGTCGCCAGCAGACGTCTCAAGTACCACTTTAGCTGTCGTTCGGGGTTCCATGCTGCTCCTGCAGTGAAAGACTAACTCACATACAAGACATCAGTCCAAGCTTGCCCGGTATGTAGTTAAAGCTCTTACTCCTTTCCAAAACAGTCTCCAGGCATTAGAAAAAGATACTATCTTTGCTGCTTTATACGGAGAAAATTGAGCCCATTCTCTGCATTCCTCGGACCTCTTCCTCATCTCCGCGTTTGTGTTTCCGTTTCGTACTGCCGCATGTGCCGTCCCGTCTTTGTGTAACGGCCTGGAGAGAGACGCGATGTTCAACCTCTGAGATGAGACGCCACCTCAGCCCTGAGAGGAGACGCGAAGCCCCAGAAAAACTATTCTCACTATGTGAAATTTTAATCAGTTCGAAAAGATGCGAAGAGATACGATGCTTACTTCTGATAAATGTGATTTGCCGCCCAAGCAGGAATTTGCTGGCGATGTGGTTGTGGAGACGGTGTGATAACAGTAGCAAGGGAAAAAGAAAAATCACTGACGGTGTCAAGGGGGTCGTTGAGTTTTGAATCTGTCTGTGGCTACCAGAATTTCAGCAGCATAATTTTGCTCTGAGAAGATATTTATCAGTCTGGTTGTTGAGGGTATACATTCTGAGTGAAACGAGGTTATTGTGGTCAAAGCTGAAGACTTAAAGACAGTGAAGGTCGCCCTGTGTCTTAAGATGAAGGCGTTTCTGTCAAAACACCAAATTCTTCTGGGTGGTACTACACATGCCAAAATCTGTAACCCAGTGACGGCTGCTTCGCGATGTTCAGCCACAGGCAACAGGCTGTACAGTACTGGTATAAACGAGAATGCCAGACATTACAGCACTCAGCCTGAGGCTGGAAGCAGGTTTGATGGTAGCCAGGAGAACTTCGAGCCGCCCAAAAGGCAAGCTGGAGCAGATTCGGGTAAAACAAACACGGGCCGAAGACTGAAGCTGCCCTTGGGCGAGTCTATATATGCTCCTCAGGACATGATGTTTGGTAGTGTGCCATCCAAAAAGGACAGAAGAAAGGAGCAGAAGAAACGGAGAACTGGCGACGAAACGCCAGTCAAGAACTATTTTGGAGTGGAAGCAAAAACATCCCGTGAGAAACGGCTAAATGAGGATACCCTTCTGGGAAAGTCGTTCAGCAAAACTGTGGCTCTACCTGAGTTGCTGACTGAGACGATTACTGGAATTCTGTCGAGAACATCTCCAGAGCCCCAGCTGCTCAGAATCGCTGCTGCAAAGAAATATGCCGAATTGAATAGCGATGGAAAGTTCTCGTTTGAAGAGACGCCCGAAGAAGTGGACGCCCACGTGGGTGGCTTATTTCTTCAGAACTATGCCACAGTCTACAGGGTGCTTTCAGAGGTGAAAACACAGCTTGAGTCACAAAGAGGTACCCCTTGGAGGCCAAAAGCGGTGCTGGATGTTGGGTACGGTCCAGCCACTGGAATGGTGGCGCTAAATGAGATTCTGGAAGATGAGCCTGATTGGAAACCAACCATCAAAGACGCCTATATTCGTGGATTGGGGGATATGAAAATGCGAGCTCGGTTATTGTTGACTCACCAGTATCAAGAGTCCACACCCGCGAAGCTTGAAGTTGAGGAAGATGGAAAGGTCTCTACTGAAGATTTGGAGAAGAATCCCAATGCGATTGAGACCAAATTTCCTGCCGATCTCCCCACTATTCACTCTGGCAAGAAATACGATCTCATAATTGCCTCACATCAGCTGCTAGACAGAGAAAGCAAAATGGCACCTTTCCCTCTGTGTGTGGACATAAAAGTCAACGAGCTTCTGCCGCTTCTGGAGCCTGATGGAGTCATTGTATTCATGGAACGAGGAACGCCCCACGGTTTTGAGAATATTGCTAGAGCGAGACAGCTGTTGATAAGGCCGGAAAGACACGCAAAGGAATTTGAGGAAGAGGTGAAGAAAGGGGATTTTAAGGCCCCCCGTGTATGGAATAACTCTGCGTACCGCACGAAGGACGAGATCGATGCCAAAATCACTGAGGAAGAGAAAGCTTTTGCAGCTAAAATCGAAAGCGAGCACGGTCCTGAGTCTGCTGAAGATCTTGCTGAAGAAGAGAAAATCCTTGCGGGAATGGAGGTGGAAGATGTGACGAGACCAGTATCTGCAGACGATTTCCATATGCAGATTCTGGCTCCGTGTGCGCACCATGGTGTCTGTCCTCTACAGATGAAGAATCCTGAGCTATACAGCTTTTTCCGCAAACAGAAATCTTTCCGCAAAACTCCTCATTGGTGCCATTTCAGTCAGAATGTCATTAGACCCAAATACACCATGGAACTGAAGAAGGGGAAGTATCTGGCGACTCCTTGGGAAGGCCCGACGACACCGAAGGGGTTGGAAGGTAAAGCACCAATTGGCAGCGGACGGAGTTTTGGTAATGACTACGAAACAGCCTCATACAGTTATCTTGTGGCGCAACGTATGAAGTCGGATATCGTGAATTTGCCTGAAAGTTCCGAGGAAAGGAAAACCTATTTGAAGGATGTCAAGAGTGGCTGGCCACGACTTCTACACACACCGAAGAAAAACAAGGGACATGTGGTTATGAAGGTCTGTTCTGCAGAAGGGACATTGCAACAATGGACTGTCCCCAAGTCCTACTCACATCAAGCCTATCACGATGCTAGGAAGGCGGTAGCAGGTGATTTGTGGGCTTTGGGTGCTAAGACAAGGCTGTTGAGCAGCACAATAGACAAAGAAGAACTGGCCGAACAACTACGAGAGAAGCAGCGGCGCAAGCGTAAATTGCTGAAGAAGGAGAAGAAAGCGGAGGCTCTGAAGATGAGAGAGCGAGCGGAGGCTGTTGCTATGGGCACCGTTGATCTTTGGTTGGAGAAGTATGAACCTGCGCTGTACGAAAAGATTAAGCATGACAAAGATGCTTTACAGCGAGCTATTAACAAGGTGGAATCCGAGGAGGATCCTCTGAAACGCATTGAGTTGATGGACAGTGAGCAGCTCTTGAAAGAACTGAGCTCGTTGGATCTTGAAGACTCAAAGTTGTAAATCTGTTGTCATTCAGCGACTTCCTGTACATAAATAAGTTCGAAATCGAATACAGCTGATGTTGAGTTCTTCACAGTGCCTGAGTAGTGCTGCTTAGATTGAAAGATGTCGCTACTTCATGCCAGCCTTCAGATACTGGAGAAAGCATGGTCATTATTATTCTGTTAGAGAGACCTTCGCAGTTTCTCTAATTAAGTAAATAGATTACTAAAGTCGTTCAAAAGGGAAAAAAATTTGAAACTTCACTGCTCAGGCCCAGGCTGTGGTCTGTGATTCTCAGCAAAAATCACAGGAGCTTCAATGTCAAACTTGAACTCAACATCTTTGTCGCGGTATTCCTCAGGGACCCGTATACGCTTCTCCCACCATCCCTTCCACACATCCTCCATGTTCCACCGGCCAGCAAAATGGGCCGAGAAGTCTCCATCACAATACACATGCTCCAAATCGTTCTCGCCAATCAAAAAGGGAGCAATCAGCTTTTGGGACACCAGACCCATCTTCTTCCGCACATATGGCACCCGTCCCATCAGAAACCCCATTACGTCCTGCTCAATGAGAATTGTGTTCAGGTCAACAATGCTTTGATCTTCCCAGAAACTCAGGAAGTGGCGCATCCAGTCAGTTCGTCGAAATAACAACGCTCCAGCATTCGTCTCTGTATCATCCTGTCCAATGATGATATCCATGTTGGCAATATCGTCATCAGTAAGAATCTCAGGAGGTTCAATCTCCATAGGATCAATACCCACCGAGTCTATCAAATCATGAAACTCTTCCAGAGAGGTTACGGGATACAGCTGAGGTAAATACGTGAACCGAGACTGTGTGGCATGTCTCTGCAAGGGACGCCCATAGCTCAGCCTGTTTTTCAAGGCCTTTGGATGCAGAAAATGTCTAGCCAAATCAATCTCTGCGTTCATGATTATGATATCCAGATCCAACCAGAACACCCACTCCGCCTCGGGGTTGTCGTCAAAAGCCTTCCGCACAGCTAGCATCTTTGCCCAGCAGCCCCTTCGGTCGGCGGGAAGAGGCTCTTCCATTTTGGAGAAGTCATAGAAAACATGAGTACACCCATGATACCGGCAGTACTCATCCCTGTTTTGAATGGCCATCGCCGTCATGTTCGGGACTTTCTCTCCACCGCCATCGGTAGCAGTAAGCAGTACTATCTTCTTGCCAGCCGGCTGCAAAACTCCGTTTTCGTCTAAATCGCTTTCGTCAAATGTCACCGGCTTCTTGTTCCGAACAAAATCTCTCAGTGACACTTTTTTATCCAGCCAACGCAGTTTCTTCTTCAAAATGTCCTCATTCAAAGATCTGCCATCACGGATAAAACGCATCAGCTGTTCCCGCTGCTCAAAATTCAAATCCAGCTCTCGGACAAGTTCATCCACAACTTCGGGCGTCAGCCCCGTTGTCAAGCCAGAGGCGAAAATTTTGTTCACCATCTGAATCTGCTCCGCCGTCAGCTCCTTGTCCTTCATAGTCTCCTGCATCAGACGGCCCATGCCTTCTTCTCCAAAACCGTTGGCCAGCCCCTGGCGCACTTCCGGCTCCGGAAGAGACGAAACGGCAATCCGCGACGCCATAAAACTAGGGGTGAAGTTCGCCGAACTAACCGCTCCGGACGACAGAAACGCGGCCGCCGAAGCCGAATATGCAACAATAAAACCGAAAACCGCAACAAGCACCAGAGGCAGCACCTTCCGCCGGAACAGAAACTGCACCAGCAGCTGAGCCCGCTGCTTGATTCCCGGCCCGCCCGCGCCGCCGCCAGCAACGGGCGAGTACTCCGGCTTCAGCGAGAGTAAGGAGTTAACAAAGGAACGCATGCTCTCATGAATATCAGCATTCTGAGTCAATCCCAACGCTCCTTTGTCTGTTTCTCTACACAACCAGCTGCCTTCGCCATGGCTGTTTCTCGCTCCCGTTTTCTCTCATGTTTACAGGCATACAAAAAGCTGGGTGCCAAACCGAATTCCGGTACGGAGCCACCGCGTCTGGCGCCGAGTCTCCTTTGAGGCAGGAGAGACGTCTAGTCGTGAACTTAGATTCTATGGGTAACCAACCCCTGGTAGCGGAGATTTAGTGGAAGGGAATTGAGATGAAATAGTTTCAACACAGACAGGAAGGTAAACCTTAATACGCAGAGTCCAAATGAACCTTAAAGCTTATTTCCACATGTTGAGTCATGTCTTGGCGTCCGGCTGCGGGAGGAGAGGTGTTAGTGCGTGCTAGGGAAGCTGGCCCGCATATCGTCGCTGTCACTACTGGTGATAGCAGGGTAAATCTTACCTAAAACTGATGAGAGTTGTAGGTGATACATGCATTTGCTGTATATTTGACCTTGGCATTCATTTGTATGATGAAGTCTCTGGGTCGGAGTTGAGGTGAGATGAGAGTTTTTTCATACCTTTGGCCTTTTTTATGAAGATAATTTGATATTATGTTTATGGAGAGTCATCAGGGACGGTTTCAGAACGGTTCCCAGATCTGTGGGTCTCCTCTGTGAGAAACGGTAGATATTGTATGCAGCTGATCATTTTGGTATTCTTGCATGTTTGACTAGCGCTATGTTGAGTTTTGAGATGCATGTCACGTGCAGACAAGGATGTATCTGATACTGTGGTGATTTTGGGGGTGATTTTGGCAGTGGTTTTGATTAGTTGTTTAGGTGAACAATATATACACCACATTATTGACGATTGCCCACCTTACCACCAATCTATTCAACTAGACACTGCTTCGATCTGCGGTCTCATTGATAGGGGGAATTACGTCTCTATAAATTACTCTGATTGTTGACAAGTTTTCCCCGATTCCCCGACAATCCACCGTCACATGCCAATCTTGACGCCGCTATCAGTAAATTGATTATTGATCACATCATCACTTAATTTATACGCAGATTCCACCAGATACACCTCGCAAGGACAGCGAACAAAGGATACCTCATCTCGACCTGTCAACTCATACTGGTGGGAATTATAATGCAATTGCCTCTGTCTGGTGATCTTTTAGTAGAGGCGGCGGTAGCCGAGGCTGAAATTGAGAGTTCTGACTATGTTACTAGCAAAGTGAAGACTGGCTGATTCTAAAAACTGAAGAATGACATTCGCTCTTCCAAAAGGATTTCTCGAGCTGGTCGATGTATCGTTCAAGAAGGCTGTGGAATCTGGAGACTTGATCTTCAGCAAGTCAACTTCTCAGCTGGTCACTAAACCAGGAGGACCTTTGCAGGTAAGTCTCTCAAACTTGGACTGCACAGTTTTGTTTGGCAGATGACTGAATTCTGACTATTGGAATCGACAGTTTCTTGTTACCTCATCCCCGGGACTTGCCAAGAAGCCGACGGCAACAACGAGTGAGGCATCAGGAGATAAGGCTGTACCCAAAGTAAATCCTTTTGAAAAACCCCCAGCTGCACTCACAGTGCTCAAAACATATGCAGAGGACTACTCAATACTGCTGAACAAGTTTGCCGTGGTCCCCAATCACATCCTACTCATAACCAAGCAATTCAGACCCCAGACTGAAATCCTTTCACCGAAAGATCTGCTTGCCTCATACTCCATTCTAGCTGACCTGCCCAACTACTTGGCATTTTTTAATACCGGAGAAAAATCTGGAGCCTCTCAGCCCCACAAACACATCCAGTTTCTTCCCCTGGACCCTTCATTTGTTCCGTTTCCATCAACAACAAAGTTCCCAGATCCAGAAAAGAATGGAACTCTAAAGCCTGTGCAGCACGAAGACATTCCGTTCGCTCATTTCATTTCCCCCATTCGCCTAACGTCCGATGACGAAGAGGACATCAAAGAGGATCTTGTACAGGCCTTCACGGCAGTCATTTCCGGGGTGTTCACCACACTAAGAGAAAACGACGCTCCCTTAAGTTACAACATTCTGATGACCAAATATTGGATCATGGCAGTGCCGCGCAAGGAGAGTGAGTACAATGGGATTGGAGTTAATGCGACAGGAGTGCTGGGAATGTTGTTGGCCAAAAATGAAGAGCAAACAATATACCTTTCGGAGTACGACAATTGCCTGAAGGTGGTGGAACACGTTGGTTTTCCCAATACTACTCAACTGGGAGAATCTGAGTATCATTACTAAAGTACCAACTATCGGTGGCTGCGCTTATCGACCAGTTTATGCATAAAAAGGCTTACATGTCTATATTGACTATATCCGACTCTCAGTGCCGAAACCGTAACTTCAAATAACTCCAATCTCCACTGAAACAATATGTTCATCTCCTTTTCTATTTTTTCTCTTCCAGTCAGGCCTACCTTCTCGCTGTCTCAAAACCGGGGGCCAGCCAGCAACTTGCAACATTGGGTCTCACTCCAGAAGATGCCCAAAAACACATGCTCTTATCTGAACATTGTAATAAAGGTGTTGAGGTGTAGAATAAACCAATTATCAAATGGGAAATATCAAATGGGAAATCATGTCTGACCATAAGCTGTGATGCTCCAGGATTTTCTGGTATACAATGCACTATGATGAGCCTTCATGAAAGCTACAGAGACAGCATAGATTGATTCACCGAGAACACGCAGAAGCGAGCCAATCTGAGAGGAGTTTGTTCAGCTGCTCATCATTAAGGATACTGGAAGAAGCCATTCAAAATGGTTATGCAACCTTTCACTCAAATCGTCAGCTGGGTCCAGGCTGCCCAGAAGTTCCCTACCTTGTACAACAACATTGTGTACCCTCTGGGCAAGTTCTACAGAGACTTGTCAGGCTACCGAAAGCTGGGACTGAAGTTCAACGACCTGATTTCCGAGGAGAACGATGTCGTTGAGACTGCGTTGAAGAGACTGCCGCCTAAGTTGGCCTACGACAGAGTTTACAGAATGAGAACCGCTGCTCAGCTGGCATTGACCCACCACGTTTTGCCCAAGAACCAGGAGATCACAGAGCAGGAGGACGATTTTTACCTGTTGCCATACATTCTGGAAGCCGAGAAGGAGATCTTTGAAAAGAAGGCACTTAACAACATTGAGCTCGCCAAGTCCTAAGTTTTGCATCAACCAGACCAGCTCTTTTGCTACCAGTTAGACTCCATTTGCTTCTCGGTTTATTTGTCCGTGTTGTTGATTGTGTGATGGTGTATGCATATGAGGACTGCGGCATGACAGCGATCAATGGGAGCTCACTGGCTGGTAGCGTTTGTCAGGAATAATCAGAGGTACATAAATAAGTTCATTTGTCATAACTAACACTGTTGCTGTTGTAGAGAAGGAGCTCATGTATTTCCATTGCGTCATACAGACTCATACAACACACATTATCGTAAGCTCATATTTTATTCCTATTGCCATCTTTTTCCTGATGTCTCGCTGTCCTTTCACTTTTACCCCGCTGTTATACTATGTGCCAAGCACACTTTCCCAATCCCATCTTACACAGCTGTAACCCTATCGCCAGTCCCCCATTATATCATTACAGTAAAAAGTAGTACAACCAAAACAGCTGTCGTCGTCCTCATACATTAGATGTGTATCGTTTGCTGTCCGTGATCCATCGAAACATTCGATGCTTCGACTTCTTCGTATCGACATAGTATGCCTTTTCTGTCAACTCACGTCGCACCTCTGGCCCTGGTTCTCCCAGATCCATTTCGAACGGCATATCTTCTCCGATTGTGGTTGCCGTCAAATCGGACGCGGTCTGTGGTTTCTTCGGTTTGTTCCCATACCCTGGCACACTTGGTGGTTCATAAATCACCGACTTGAAGGTAAAACGCGTTCGGGGCGGGGGCAGCATTTGTCCCTTATCGTCCATAGACTCAATCCGCTTATAGTGTGCTTCATACCGGGCATGACGACGCGTCTTGGTTCCACTAGTGGAGCTCGAAGCCGCTGAAGTGAGAGAAGAAGTTGAGCATGTTGGGTCGTTCGGCACTTCCAGTTGCGAATCCAAATCAGACTCGTCCTCTTCTGCTATGATAATAGGCGCCGATTCCGCTCGCTTGTGTGATCTGAATTGCTGCATAATGTGAATACTGTTGTACGAGCTCCCATGCGTATCACCCGAGAACGCATTTTCATTGCTATGGAGTGAGTTACCGAGCGACGCCCCTAGAGCTAAATCAAGATCAATCAGTGGCTGCGGGGCATTCGCCAACGGCATCAGAGGCGATCTGGTTGGCGCGACAAACGTCGGGAGGGAGTTGGCGAACTGTGGGGATGTGTTTGTACTGGCCGCTGCCGGCGGTACCGAGGTTTCCTCCGGCTTCCGCCGAAACAAGGTTAGCAACGAAGACATTCTCGTGTGCTGTTTTGAGAAAATGGATTTCGACTTGGCATGCGACGTCGATTGCGACCGTTGATGTGTGAGAGCGGGTTTCTGAGGAGAAGTTCTGCTGGAGTCGCGGCTATGGCTTTTCTTGGGACTCTCAGTGACGGTAATCTCCGGAGGGGTAATTGTCCTTTTCGGGGACTGCGACTTGCGCGACGACTCTGGTGACCGAGGGCTGTCGATCGAAAACCGAATCTCCGGTTTCATCACCGGTGATGTTGTGGTTGTTGCAGTTGTTGCTCTTTGGAACGACAGTCCCTTGTAGCTGGCGCTTTGCGGCACAGTAATGATGGGGAACTCCTCGCTGTCAAAGTCGCCCGAGATGGCCAGCGACCGTCGGTGCCGGTGCCGCCGGACCGGAGACGCCGGAGTCAGATTCGAGCCCATGTTGGAGGCATAACCAGGCTGGTGCAGTGTTGCCTGAGCAGTAGCAGCCATAATAAACTCCTCCGATGTGCTCCAGTCCTCTATAGCTCTTCTTTCCAAACCGCTTCGCTTGATAAGAACCTCTGCTGCTGGAAACACGGTGGGACCGGATTTGGCTGGAAGCCTGAAACGAGTGACAGTAGTTGGAGCGGTCCAGCCAGGCAATAATCACACAGTCTTCACTGCGCCGTCTTCTTTGACAGATGCTGACTCTGCTGCATCTTCTTCCCCCAGCAAAAGTCCTCAAGTTATGTCAAGTGGGCCTACAGGTTGGAGGATAAAGGCTTTTTCCGCGAAAGCTTGAAAAAAAGAGTCAGTTCCCGTTCCGTCTTTTTCTGCTTGTTTTCTTCCTTCTTCTACCAGTCCGCTCCACGCTGCGTACATTTAAGGTTGGGGAGCTTGGCCGTTGTACACAAGTGAATTCTTTACCAATACAACTGTGTTGGAAAGGCGAAATGCGCGGACTTGACAGATTTAGATAGAAAAGACGCTAAGCAAGAATGGCTAGCAAAACGTACTAAAGCGGGCGTTTTCCCGTTCTATGGCAATGTGCTCACCTGTGTGGTCTCAACAGAGCCAACCCTGTGGCGGCAGTACGCCCTCGGCTACCGCAGAAAACCGGTACCTTAAATTGAGTAGGGGGAGGTGAACGGAAGAGGAATGAAGATTGCCCAGTTTGATTGTGCCTGGCGTCCATCACGAGTCGCGAAGGTGCGCTGCCACGTAAACGTTCAAGCGGTGGGGTTTTAGAGTTCAGAGGTTGAATTAGAGTTGCGCTACTTGTGTAAAACTACATGACGTAAGAGGGATGGTGTACGCTAGAGCCGGTTTGGGTGGTCGCAATCAAGTGACTGATGGGCGATTGATGCGACGTGCAGAGCAGAGATGGGGTTATTATTTGAGTCTTCAGGCCTCGTAAAGGGGTGTGAAATGGAACTTCAAAGGCCGTTAGAAGTGAGGTTTGCAGTTTGTAGACAATGTTGCATACAGAAAGTACGGGAAAAATATTTGGGCATGTAGGAGAAAAGACATGTGAAATGGGACACTAACAGTAACTGATATAGAGGATGGGTTCTAAGTTTAGCTAGCGCTCTAGTGCAAAACGGACATGTGCTATCAAATTCATAAAAAACAGAGGCAGACAAACTAAAGAAGTGTAGTGAATAATGAATATCACACAATTTTCCGAGATCACCTCAGTAGTATCCTACTTATAATTGATACACCCTCATTGAGACCGGGCGGTTTGATAACGGGCTTTCACCTTTCCACACTTCAGAACATTTGAAGGTGTTTCACGTACAGACCCTACGCCTCTGGGATCATACAACGCACCTTGCGTACAAAATAGACTCGAAGCCCTACCGTTTCCGTAAAGGATTATCTGATTTCATCGCTTCTTCAACTGGCGACAATCGGAATAATCTCCGTTCCGGAGCTCTGAGAGCTTTGCCGATAGAAAATGTGATGAATGTTCCCGGAAATGTGGAAATATGGGTAGAATGGAGGTATTTTTTTATCGAGTAGCCCATCCCTTATGGGCTAATGGTTCGTGGGGCACTTTTACGTCTAATGAAGATAACAAATGTCCAGATCGGTCTAGATGTCATAGAGAGCAATTTGGCCGTGGAATGGAGCAATCAGCATGTACCGGGATTGGGGATGAGGAACTAGTTGACTGTCACAATATACTAATTGAAGAAGGTAATTCGAGCACGGAGTTCAGAATATGCTCGTGATATGGCTGAGAAAAAATGAATTGTCAGAGGGTCGTCCAAGATGTCAGAATGATCTACTCATGATGAACGGCTATAGTTGATGAGTGATAAAGATGGCCATCTTTTCATTTCCCGAATTCGAAAAGCTTGTTTGAGGGCAATACCGTCAGCATCTCTGCTCCTGTATCTCATCGATAGTTGCGTCGTATATTGCTTATTGCTTATCACCCGTTCGAGTTGATAATCCCTGGTTTCGGATAGGCAGATGACTGACATCTGATAACTATCTGCCATAAGTCGGCCATAACTTTGGAAGCGAAAGGAAGCAGAACGAGTCACCTGGACAGGCCGACCGTTTCCGATCAATCCCTCCGCCGTTCGGCTGCAGTGTTTCGTTTCCCTGTTCAGGAACCATCCAGCGGGATGTCCTGCTCACTAACAGCCCCATATGGCCCCATATGGCTCCATATGTCAAGCGGCACCTCTCGCATTCATCCTCCGTTCTATAGCCATGGGCCTTTCTAGACGATAGTGCCTTGGAAAGAGAGTGTGTCAGTGGAAGTGTAAAAAATGTCTGCTGAGCCTAACATGTCATAATCAGCATACACCGCCATCTCTTTATTCCTTAAAACGAAAATGTTCTCCTGCTTCTTTCCCCTTTATCAGCCCTCATCGTGGCCCTCAATCCCATACAATCCATCTCCATCTATATACATCGATAATCTATCCTCATTGCTCGCTGCTCCTGCATCTCATTAGGGTTTCGTTCTTTGCTCCGTTCTTTGCTGTATTGTCCCATATATTTGCCCAAGTAGGCAACAGTACAACACACTCCGTGTACGTACATCCCAAACGGGAAAAACACTCTTTGCTTTTCGCGTCGGGAACGTGTCTTGAGAGGTACCATCGTCTCCGGTATTTTTGAAGTCCTTGACACACATTATCTCCGGAATCTCAACATGAAGTGCAATTGCTGAGAGGCTCTTGAGCCACTTGTCTTCTTGGCGCAATGAAAACAATGGAAAAAGCGGGTGAAAGTATGATAGATATTGATCAAATCTGCACATTTTGACAGTCAACTGCATCCATTTTTGGATTTTGCTACTATAAACACTGTACATAACATGAGACGAAGGATCACCATTCCTGTGGTTGCAACCAGTGCAGAGCTGGATGGAGGATTCAATTACGATAATGGCACAGTTACACTCCAGAAACTGGAAAGTGCTCGTCAGGACCGCTTTATTGTTCAGCCGTCGGAGATTGGAGATCTGCTCATACAACTGTCCGAAAAGCCGTTCCGCGATGTCATAATACTGCGCAGCAAATGGCAGGCTTTGCATGCCCTCCTGAAAGAACACAACGCTACCTGTGAAATTCTGTGGAACTCCGCTTCGGCCCGCGAGTTGCCTCTTCCGATCTTTCAAGCCGAGCCAGAAGGCTTGCAGATCCGTGTCAACTCTACTGGTGGTGGTATTTTGTAAGTGAAGAGCATAGCTATCTCTTGTGCCTAAAGCAGTCACTTTTACTAACTGGAAGCTCATAAAGGAATGACGAGAAGTTCACGAAGTACCTCTCGCATCTCATTGGACACTCTGTCAATGCTTCAGTAAGTTCACTCAGGCCTGATAAACACTTGCGATTCCTACCACGTCACACAACTAACAACACGTGCCTTTCGCAAGTCTTTCATTCAATCGAGCTCTGGAGTCTCCTCCTACTATTCCCTGGAGAAGCCCGATCTGATCTCCATTTATGGGGCCAATGAAATCAGCTTTGCAGACACAGTTTCCTTCTCCCTGAACCCCAACTACATTCAGCTCGAGATGTTCTGGCAGTCAATCGCACAACTCCACCAGAACCTCAACACCACTCAAACGGTCATTTCCCCTCAGCCACAAGTGAAAGCCGAGCTCGGCCTTCTCCACGCCCACCCTTCCGTCGACCACCTACTGACCGTATCGGGAGTTCTTTTCCCCATCGAGCCGAACGCTAAGCCGGCCAAAACCCTCTTTTCTGTGCCAATAGCAGACGACATATGGCCCGATGCCGAGTTCCGCTGTGCTTTTGAGACGCCCACAGGTCTCCATCCCAAATTGGAATGTGCTTTCGCCCCGGAATCCGTGCTCCCAGATCTTCCGGATTGCACCCTGCAGGCATTTTATATGCTCCCGTCGCCTTTCTTCATTGACCGGTATCAGGTTCCCGAGATTAAAGCCGAGGGTTCACTCGACTTGGAAGCGCCCGCATATGCGGAAGCAGCTTCCGCCTGGGGGAGTCAGGCCCTCATGGAGATTCTCGTAGTAAACACGTCCCAAACCGTGAAATGGGAGCTGCCGTTGCATCTGCGATACGTTAAGCCGGGTGACAGTCCAACAATACAAGCCAATATACCCCAGCCATTGGTCTTCTATGCCTGTCCGCCGTCTCGGGAAATCTCGGAGGATGGAAACGAAGAACCTGTGGACGTGTCCAAATCTCCTTTTTACCATTCGAACCTGGGATTCAGCAAATACTTCCCCGAGAACACACAGTTTGTGCATGTGAAAGCAGCAAGGAGCTCGCTGGCAGTGGATGTGCCCCGAGCCGAATCCGCTTCTCAATCCTCAATTGCCACAGGCACAACTGTGACGGTAATTTTGGCCGTTGTTTACCTTCTGTGGAAGATATTCAGACAACCAACCGTCTCAGAAGGCAAAAAGAAACAGTAAATAGTGCATTGGATGTGGTTATTACATCAGATACCACCGAGATGAGGCCACACGCATCAACTCCATATCTCATCTCAGGGCAAATACAACCAGTGTCAAATCAGTGTCTGAACCGGAAATATCCCATTCCGTCTTTCATTATGCATACATAAACAAACTCGCCTAATCTGCCTTTTGAACCAGCACAGGCCCGGAGCTCCCATTGCACAGTTTCCACACCTCTCTAATGCTTCCGCCTCTTCTTTGCAAGCCGCTTCAGTGCCCGCTGTTCGTTCTTCAGTACGCCATCCACCATTTTGTACTTGCCCTTCACACCTCTGGGTCTGCCCACCAGTCTCTTGTTTTGTCCGCGGGCAACCACCAAAGTCACCTTGGGCTTGGGCTTCTTCTTTGCCATTTTGCCCATCAGTTTCGAGATCTCGTTGGCCTTTTCCAGTTCGCTCTTGTCGCTGTCGTCGTTGATCAGGTCGCTCTTCTTGCGTATCTTCTCCAGACGCCGGGCGGCCCGCATCTTCTTCCGCGATTTGGCTTCCAGCACCTTCTTGATGGGTCTGGCATTCAGCGCCTTGGACTTTGCTTTGATGGCTTGGGCCGCTTCCTTAGTGATCGGCTTGATGATCCGCGAGTGTTCCGACTCGTCCTCCACAAACCATTCCGGAAGGCCTTCCGTGTCTCGAAAAGAGTATCTGTTGAACCCGTCGTCGGCAAGAGCATGCACCGTCTTCCGCTTAAGCGCCAGGTCATGTGCCATAGTCATGGCCTGCGGAGTCACAATGTCGACGGCATGGCCGGCATCTATGCTCCGGTAGTCCCCGGAGTTGCCGTCGGCATCGCTGTCGGAATCGGAGTCCGAGTCTTCCAGTTCAAACCCGTCATCTTCACTGCCGGAGTCGTAGACAGTACCGTTTGTAGCATTTCCGTTTGCAGCAACTTGCGCCGACATCTTCTCCACTTTTTCCACTTTCTCCGCTTTCTTCGCTTTCTTCTCCGGCTTTTCTGACTGATCTTCTCCGCTTTCACTGGGCATCGCCACATCTTCTGCACCGTCTCCGAACTCGGAGAAAATGGAGTCGTTGAAGAAAATGGCCGCTCGGCGACTCAGTCCGTTCTCGGAAGCAATCAGCTTCTTCGGCACAACAGCTCCATCCTCGGCTCCGGAGCCCTCGTCACTGTCATACACAACCGCATCCGAGTCCTGCCCGTCCCCGTTGTCCGGCAGCTCGGTGATTCCGTCCCATTCGTCGTCATACTCCTTCCCGGCCGCCTCCCGCGCCTTCCGGGCTCGGTATCTCGCGTCCCGCTCGGCTTTCCGCTCCTTGTATGTTTCGTACATGGCGTCCAACTGGTGTTCCAGATCGTCCAGTTCCGCTTCCGAGCCCTCCAGTTCGAAATCCTCGGCAGCGTCTTTTTCGTCCACGTGGATATCCACGTCCTGAATCAACTCCGCCTCCGAAAACACCATTGCCCGTTTCCCCTTGGCAATCCCGTCCAGTTGGCCCGTCTGCTCGGCATGTTTCAGATTGAACAGCGTGTCCCGGCCTTGCGATCCGGCATCCACTCCGAGCTCCATCGGAGAAATCATATGCAGCTGCATTCGCTGGATCTCTTTCTGCTTCATTTCATTCTCTTTCCGTTTCTCGCGCTTCCTCTTTTGCTGCTGTTTCTCCCGCAGGGCTTTCAGCTCCTGCTCAATCTGGTCCTCTTCCGAGACCGGCGCCAGCTCGGCTTTCAAGTCAGATGAGTCTTTCTCATCCTCGTCCAGTCCCAGTTCTTTCCGGGCCTGCAGCCGCCACCGGAGGATAGTGCGAAACTCTTTCCGGCCCAGCACTTTCAGGTCCTTCAGACACTCAAAAAGCTCGGGAGTGGACTGTTTCAGTTTCCTTACTGTTTTCCAGTCCGGGTCTGCCTTCACTTCGTCATCGACCGTCAGTTGGGACATGGCGCCCAATATGGAGATGGGATCGTCTGACCTGATGAACTCCAGGGCAGAACACGTGTGGAATTGGGTGTAGTCTCCTTCTTCATACCCATCACGCTTTCTCTTCTTTTGTTCCGGATTGAACACTTTGGCCTCGTAGTTCTTTGGTCCGTCGGGTAACTCTTCGAAAACCTCCTTGGGATCCAACAGCCGAGGATCGTATTTCTTAGGCGCCTTGAACCCCTGGCACACAACGAAAATCTCGGCAGACACATTACGGGACGAGGGCGGCTTTGTGGCTTCCACTTTAGTGAAAAACTGCATAAACACCCACATCAGGTTGTTGTAGTCTTTGGAACGGAACACTTTGGTGACAAAAATGCCGTTGGGAGCCAGAAACTCCACAGCCAGTTTCAAGGCCATCAAAACCAGCTGAGACTGGGTAAAGGCATCCTGGGTCCAGGCCAACCCGACGTTCGGCGCACCGTCGTGCATCACCACGTCTGCTTTCCAGGTTTTCATGTGGCCTCTGAGTTGGGACCGGCAGTGTTCTGTTGTGATGTCTGACTGGAATGTGATGACATTGGGGAGGGGTTTGATTGCCACCAAATCTACGCCAATGATCAGGGAGTTGATGGGACACAGCTGTGAGGCCACCTGACACCAGGACCCCGGCGCGGCACACAGATCAATTACCACTTTTGATTTTTCAAGAAAATGGCCAAACTTCTCATTGATCTGGATGATTTTGAATGAGGAACGGGCGCGGTAGCCTTTCTCCTTGGCCAGGCGGTAGTAGTGGTCTAAACGACCTTTTCCATACTTTTTCTGAGCTTTACCCATTGTTCTGTTGTGAGTGTAGCCACAGTATCTCCTCCTCCGGGTTTCAGTATACTGTCTGGGATTCAGACTGGAGGTGTGGGGTATGTTGTTGTTTTGCAAGCCTTTGTAAAGAAGGAAGCAGTGTACTTTTCACTTTTACTGCTAAACAAAAAAATTTTAAGATTGACTGGAGTGTCTGTTTTGGGTAGTTTTCTGGCATGTGATGCAGAGTAGCCGTAACAGGAAGTACCTGCAGGAAGGTGCAGGGATTGGGCATGAGATGGCAGACCGGGAGGAGGCAATGAGTGCAGTCAAACGGTCCAATGGAGTGTAAAAAAGATGATGTTGTACTGTAGCCGCGCTGCGTAGTCAGATTTAGCAAAAAGAATAAGATTGTTCATTAGAAAACCAGCTGGAAGAGATGAACACTACCACCCATACAGCGAGCCTTCATAGCTAACACAGTAGGCTGATCGAATGGCTGATTAGCTTACTGCACAGACCACTGGCTGGCTCAATACCAGTATCTGAGAAGATGACCTTCAGAATGTAACAGATCAGACACCAGCTACATCTTATCATTTAGACAGAATAAATCCGCACTATCAACCGCCCCATCATTCAAGATTCCATCCCGCACTTCACGTCTCAGCCTGCTTCACCACCTATTTCTGATCACCTCATCACAACCCCCACGAAAAGTTTGTATGGAAAGCAGAGATCCCAGCATGAATTTCACTGTATCAACAGTACCAAACAATACGATCAAATCAACGTCAAACCAACCCTTCAATACATAGTGAAGCACCGAAATTCACCCAACCTACCAACACTGTCCCAAATCTCATCCCATCCCCTCCTCCCCCTCATTCCCGCACCCCAAGGGACATGTACAACAACCGACAGCCCGGCGGTAGGTACCCTCGGGACTCCCGAGACCCGCGGGACAGCCGGCAGCCCGCCAACCAAGGAAATACCCCGCAAAGCTCAGCAACTTTCTTCCAAAACCCACAAACATACGACAGACCCCAGGAGCGGTCACATGCCCGGCATTTCGACAGACCCGACCGGCCCGACCGGCCCGAGCGGACTTTCGACAACAGGCCCACTTTGTGGATGGGCCAATTGGAGCCGCAGTACCACGAAATGGACATCAAACGCATGTGGATCGACTTGGGGGAGCCCAACGTGTATGTCAAGATGATCAGAGACAAAGCCACCGGCCAGGGACAGGGATACTGTTTTGTGGAATTCCCCTCTCAGGAAGCTGCCCAACGGGCCATGGCCCTCAACGGTACAATCATTCCCGGGACCAATCAGGTGCTGAAACTGAACTGGGCCAGCGGCGGATCGGCTACGGCTGCCGCTGCCGCTTCCGCTTCCGGCGGCATTCCTTCCGAGCCCTCAGGGCCGTCCCATTCGCCGTACCGCGGGGGCGGGCCGGGGAATGCTTCCGAATACTCTATTTTCGTGGGAGACTTGGGCTCCGAGGTGACGGAGGGCGCGTTGTTTGACGCGTTCAAACAGGCCTATCCGTCGGTCCGATCGGCTAAAATGATGACGGATATCACCACGGGGGCGTCCCGCGGGTTCGGCTTTGTCCGGTTTTCGGACGAAGCGGAGATGCAGAGAGCATTGAACGAAATGCAGGGGAAGTACATCGGCTCGCGGCCCATCAGAGTGTCTACGGCGGCTCCCAAAACGAGGAGCAATTTCCCGCCTTTCCCGCATGATACCCCGCAGCCCCACTATGCCGCTCCTGAAAGAGCGCGGGACGGCATTCCCACCGGCCCGCGGTCTTCCGTACCTGTGGGGCCTTCCGGATACTCCAGCGGCCCGCCAACGGCTAATATACCTTCCTCAGGTGTGTCTAATTTAGCCGCCCCGCTGACGGCATATCCGCCGCTGAACCAGTTTTCCGACCCGCATAACACAACTATATTCGTCAATGGCCTCAGCATGAATGTCACCGAACCGGAGCTGGCGGATCATTTCCGGTCTTTCGGAGACCTCGTGTATGTGAAAATCCCGCCGGGGAAGGGCTGCGGATATGTCCAGTATTATCTCCGTCCTGCGGCAGAACAGGCAATGCGCATGATGCAGGGATACGTGCTGGCGGGAGGGAGACTGAAGCTAAGCTGGGGGAAAGCCAGAGCGGTTCCGGGCGGAGCGGGTCCTACCGGGCCCAGCGGCGGCTCGGGTGCCATTCCGTACCGCCAGGGGCCCGTGCTTCCTTATAGTGTGATGTACGGTAATTCTACAGTAGTGCGGAAGAAGGAGGATGAGGACAGTCACGTGCTTCCCGCGGTCAATGAGCCTCGGGGCACAAGCGGGATAAATGCGGTGGGCATTGTGTTCAGTCATCACAGTGTCACGTCTAAAGATCTGCAGCATGGGTTTGAGGATGCCAGCGAGCCGAACGTGCCGGCGAAAATGAATGCCGTGTTTCTGCAGCAACGCGAGAGTCGGCAGGAACAGCTGCAGGTGCAGGAGGATTTTTAGAGAAGAGAGATTAGGCAAGGATTCTGTATGTAGAATGGATAGAGGGGCAATGAAACGCTGGCCATGAGAACAGCAGTGATTTAGAGATGCTTCAATTATACGACACAACAGGGTAACGGCATGCTATCTACTCTTCATCGTCATCACCAGAGTCGACACGGGCCTGAGAAGGGAATGTTAGTAATGGGCTCCAAACAGCAAAGAGAACAAGAACGTCCCCATTTAAACAATAATTCTCTGCTCAAAACAGCTAAAACTTACCGCCAGAAACTTCGTTTCCTCTTCAGTCGCAGCGCCCAGAGCCTTGGCAAGGCCATTGTAAGGATAGCTGCGGCGAGTGCCGGGATGCTCAATTGTGTTGAAGTAGTAAACAGCCAGCGAAAAGGCAATGGAAAGTGCGAAAAACGTGCCCAGGTACTTCAATGCCGTTTTGTCCGACACAGCAGTAAACACATCTGGAGACCAAATATGCAGCAGGTCGTAATTCTCATGCACAGGTTCGCCAAAGTCACGTCGCTGCTGGCGATTTGTGTATTTCTTGTAAGGGTCGCGCAGGCCATAAAACTCCTTCTTGCCGTTCTTGTACTCCCCAATCAGCTCCTGTTCGGACTCGGGGACATACGGCAGGTTGGCGTAGCTCCGCAGAGAGGGCAGCGGAGACACGGCCGGCAGTCTCACTTGTCGGGCCGCTCGGGCCGAAAACAAGCCGGTGGCCAACTTTCTCGACATCATTTTGTGTGGTGTATTTGCGGGATTGCGGGATTGTTGGGTTTGTTTGATGACCGCTTGGTCTCCAGAGATGTTGAATGATATGCCGTAGGAGTTTCTAATGTTGGTTATTAGAAGTACCAATATAGTAGACGACCAATGGGTGTATGTGAGTTGGGGGCTGGGGGCTCACAAATGGCAGTATCTCTTTATTTGTAGAAAGTTGTCGGCTTCACCGGCGTTCCTATTATGTTCCCCCGGTGTTGGAACTCCTTCTTAATATGAATACTGTCTGCTGTATATTGCAGAAGTAACAGTAGCCAGTAGACTCTGGTGAGTGCCGGCGAGAGGTGGCGAGTGACGGAGAGTGACGGAGGATGAGATTTTCAGATGTCCCTGCCAATTGTAGTCTTTTGGGTACAAATTCACTTCCCTAAATCGTCTCCTTCTCATATACAAAGCCATCTCCTCTGTTGCTAATTTCATGTTTGAAAGGCTTTCTGAATTGCAATAGACTTGAAAAGGATTTGATTGGTTTAGGACGGGAAATACTGATTAGGTGATTGGAAATTTTAAGAGTAAAATGATTAGGTGATAGACAATTGAAGCCGGATGTGATGGGAAATGGGACGCAGCGGCTGAAGGAGCTTCCGGGGGGTGAAATGGGACAGGCGGAAATGGTCTCAGGAGGATAAGAAGACATGTTTGAAAAGCACGATGAGATGATTAGGGGATTACATAGGATCGGGGAAGTTGTAAATGCCAGGTTTTGCGGCTTGGAGACTGTTTGCTGAATTTGAGGATTGAGTGTTGTTGATATGTGTGGATGCAGGGGTCCTGAGATTGGGGGGAAGAGGTGAAAGTCTGAAGGTTTTGGAATATGGGGGGAGCGATGGAGAGCGCAACGGTGGAGGCAGGAAGGGGTGGGGGCTGAAGTTTTGGACTAGAGAATAGATATCTGGAATACACTGGGAGCTGAAACATTACTTTCATTATTGATCGTCATAGCACCAGCAGCTTCCATTGAAGTGGTCAGGGAACGAGACGATCACGAGAGGTCGAAAGCATAACCAACAACAGAATCTCAGAAGCTATGAACGACATCCCCCCTACAACATTTGCCTCCAAATAAACTCTCAAATTCTCTCTTTACTCTCCAGATTTTGTCTCGGTATATTTTCCCATCTCCAATGCTCACGATAGGGACATCTCCAATCAATGCCTATAACCAACAGACTCCCCTTCCCCCATCCACCTCTACCTCCACATCTTCCCTTTCGCCCCCTCTTCCTACTCCGTTCCTTCTTTCTTCTACTCCCACTCTCTCATTACTTTGATAATCCAACCCACTAAACCCCCTCCCTTCCACTCCCCACAATTATCTTCCCCTTCCCTCCGCCTCATTTCCTTCCATCCCACCCTTTGAACATCACGTCTCCTCTCCGTTCCTGCAGCATCATACATCGCCACACAGCAACCAGCAGGTGTTTTTTTCATTGTCTTTAGACGTTTCTTCCCAAACAACTGGACGGAAAGAATTTCAAACTGCGTTTTGAAAGGCTAAACGAGGGCATTCATCTTGCAAATTTCGGCAGGAGACAATTCACAGCTGTAATTTTATACTGGCGTTTTTTTATTTTTGCAACTCCGCTAGGTGCGCAATCGGCGGTAGTTTTCAGAGGATTTCTCCTGCTATTTACTGACTGCATATAAACACGACAACACGTCACGAGAGGATTGGGGAAGTTTGGGCCTTTTCAACGGAATGCGCTGGTCGCAATTGGAACAGGCTTGAGGTAAAAAGGCTGGATTGTGTTTGGATTGTATTTGGACTGTTTTGGCATTGTTTTGGCATTGCTTTAGCTGGTAATCATCTCATCAGCATTGTTGGCGTTTCCAGCAGTACTGGAAATACCTGCTGCTGTTAGTCGCCGGATTGAGTCTCAGCAGCCTTTTGTGCAGAGATGAGCCGCAGAAGTCTGAGGATTGCCGCGTCCAGCGTGCCAACCACACAAACCGACGTGCCAGACATAATAGGAACATCTGAGGCACCAGCGGGCAATGACACAACCCCGCCTCGGAAGCGGCTGCGGATGTCGCAGCCAGCCAAACACGTGCCGGCTGCTACCCCGCCTCGAAACCCCGCATTGCGCACAAGACAACTGCGGGGTAGCTCCGCGCGGGATGTTGCGCCGCATGTGAAAACGGAAGCCGAAAGCCCGGAACGACCGGCCGCCTCAAGACGGCGGCGGCTCAGTAGCCGAGCGGCTGCTGCTGCCGACCCGAACGAGGAAACGAAACAGCGGCTTCAGCAACTCATCACACAGCACGACGAAAAAGTCCGTTTGCTTTACTACCTTGAGAATTTTGTCTCACTGGTGTACTACGACGACGAGGTTATGAAAAAGGAGAAAAGCGAAAAGTTCATAGAGGAGTATGCCAATCCTCATAACTTATGGCGGGTGTATGCCAAACAGAAGGATGGCGAGAGTGGCGGAAGCCGGCAGTCGGAACCGACGGCAAAAGAGGTTCCGCGGCTCCGGGCATCTCGGAGAAATGCCGCCGCGGTTATTGCCGATCCGCTTGATTCTCTTCCGGAAGAGGTAAAAGCTCTGAAACGAGAACTGGAAAG